>PVJA010020479.1:0-36897 GCA_004027025.1 Myocastor coypus | reverse complement strand
TTTTTTTTTTTTTTTTTGCCTTTTTGAGACAGGGTCTCACTATGCAGTTCAGGCTGGCCTTGAGCTCACTTTTGTAGCCCAGGCTGGTCTCGAACTCGCATCGATCCTCCTGCCTCAGCCTCCCGAGTGCTGGGATTACAGGCGTGCGCCACCACGCCCGGCTGAGCATTCAATTTTTAATCTCAATACTGAGAATTGAAAAAAAACATATTGCTAATGATGACCAGCAAATAGTTTAAAAAGTTCAAAGCATTTTTATGAGAAGTGAGGAAACCGGAAGACTATGACATCTAACAATGGAATACAAAGAGGAAGTCCAGGTTGAGAGAGAAAAGTGGACCAGATTATAGTGTTCAGTGAGAAGAGTGATGTCTACTTAACTAGCATTTTTTGTGAATTTGACGTTTTATCACCATAAGATACACTTTGTTGTGGTAAAAAAAAAGCACTATTTTTATGATTTTTGTAGTAAAGACAGTCACTGAACAGTTAACAATATCCAAATTATATGGGGAAAATAAATGAAGGCTTTGTAAACTCAAAATTAATCACTAGTAATGAATTAAAACATAAAATGTGAACATGTCAGGATTGAGAAATATGAATATATGATTTTTATATTTTATTGTAAACAATATATTCATTTTTTCAAATAAAATATTACATGAGGAGATATAGTGTCTTTAATATGTGTCTAAATTTGTCTTCTTAAAAATATTTTGCTTCATATAAATGTTTAAAATATTTTACATTTCTAATTGCCTCCTTGTGAATATGTATGATATTAAATTACTCCACCATTTTTGCAGTAAGATTGTAATGAATAATCTAAAAAGAAGCCAAGAAATAAATGATTTGAGCTACTATTTAAATACAGTTTCATTTTGAAAATATCAGAAACAGGAACATAACATCTATTGTAGTTTGTATTTCAGGTTTCTGTTTTTCTGTTCCTTGCTCTGTCTCTGTCTCTGTCTCTGTCTGTATCTCTCTCTCTCTGTCTCTCTCTCTCCCTCCTTCATGCTAGCACAATGTAACTTCCAAAAGTATTTATAATGAGTGAAATGGTCAAGATGTACAAGATGACTGAGAATAAATGCTGTTTCACTGTTAAAGTAAGGAATGATGCCATTTTTCTTGTAGTGCTACAAAATTATTTGTGTCACCGAGGAATATTGCTCTTCTCAGTTAAGAAATGTTCAGCAATATCCAGTAGGTTTTTTTTTTTCCTCTCATCATTTGTCTCCAGAGAAGCAGTGCTAGGTTTAGAGGTCTAGTGGCAGTCTAAAGAGGTATGTATCCTACAACATTTTGCATGAGGAAATTTTCTTGGCACAGAGCACTACTTCCAATTATAAAAAGTCAGTGAGAGGCATGTCAGAGGACAGGAACAGACTGGAAATTCTACAGTGGTTCAAACTTCTTGGCAATTCCTATTTTCTGGTGGCAAATATCATCTTATGCTGGATGCCAGGTCAAAAGATTTTCTCCTTAAAAGATACATTGGTAGCATGAACTGCCAAAAAGATTTCTATAAAATGTATGAAAAAAAAAAATCTGTTCAAGCATAAGTACTCTTTTATGAATGAGTTCTTTGCTTTAAAAAGTATTCATATTGTAAATGCATATTTATATATTGTAAATAACATACCAATAATTAGCATCATACTTTCTCAAATTTGCTGTACTTATCATGCTTTCATGCCCTGTTCATTTTTTTTTTAAGTCTATTTTGGTCCTTTCAAAATGATACCGAAAAGATTCTACAGCTAAAATAATAAGAACACGTTATCTTAACTGTTGAAAATTTCAGCTGCTCTTATACTACTTATGAAATTCTGAAACCTGATCCACTTCCACAATGTCATCCCTGTATGTGCAAGAGTTCATGCGTGTGTCTACATCACTGTTTTGTGTGTCCTCAGCTAAAGTGATGTTTACACCACACTCAAAGCCACTTCATATATTCTTCTACATTTCAGTGGTTTTATGTCATTTTATCAGGTTATATTAAAATTTTACCACCTGATCTGTGAATTCATTTTGTGAGAGGACTATTTAGAACTGTAAAGCAGAGTTTAGCTAAATCTATATATACTAGTACACTGAGCAAAACAATAGATACAATTTTTAATGGCTTTGATAAATTTTCTTGAAAAATTTAATTTTGAATTTTAGAGAAAAAGTAAAATCATTTTTTATTCTAAATAAATTATTATTTCATGGTTATCTCTAACCTTTTGCTACAGTCCAAATATTCTTTACTAGTGTTCCAACATACACATTCCATCACATCTCATCCAACTCATCCCATTCCTGGTGAAAGACTATGATTGCTTTGATAATGAAAGTGGATAAAAACTTCATAAAGTGCGATGAAGTAAAATACCACATCTAAATACAGACGTATGATAAATTTGATGATGAATTTGATGTTAACATAATATGTGAATATAGAGATGCATGTAATATGAACTGAGATGCTACTGAAAGCTGGACAAAACTCTCTTTTCAATACATTAAGACAAATGAATAGTATCACGGTAATGTTGTTTGGATAATTAAATTCCTGTGTCTTGCACTCAAAGTAATGAATGTAAAGACAATGTACAATTAATTAACCATTGTTACACTCCTATATTTTGTTTTGAAACGAATTTACATGAAAATTTAATAGGGCTTAAATTTCTCAGAATAAGGTAATAAATGCATATATGGATCTTTTTAAAAGCTACAATGGAGACAACAAGCAAAATTAATAGATAAGCAAAGGCTGAAAAATAAGAAAACACCAGACAAGAACTTGTATAGTGTCCTAGAGATAGCTCAGCAGTCTAAGTGTCTCCCTAGGTTAGTTACTCGGATTACAAGTCTCTCCGGTTGGATCCCAGGTATGTCAGTCCTGCCTCAGGTGTGTCAGAGCCAGCCACCAAGACCAGGAGTGGAAATGTATGCTTGTAACCCCAATATAGAGTGATTTTTACATATATCAGAGCAAATGGTTTTCAAAATAAACTCACCAGCACCACATGCCACAGGGGTGCACTGAGCCCCAGACTGACTCCAGACATAGTGGCATAAGCCCGTTAATCACAGCATTGAGGAGGCTGAAAACAGAAGGATCAGTACAAGTCCAAGTTGCACAGGGAGACCTTGTACCAAAAAATAAGTAAATAAACAAACTCCTGAGGAAGAAAAGATAATATTTATGTTATTTTTGATATAAAAAATAATGCTTGTAAGTGGATTCGAACACTTAAGTATATAACTCTTTGGTCATGTTGATGATTTTTGCTTTGCTTGTTTCTGCCATAGTAATACAGGTTAAATATAGCAGTAACTGATAACGTTGAACCAAGTTTCTAAGGCATAGAGCACAGTAATAAAACTAAAATACATTTATCATATTTTTCCACGTGCTGATCAAGGCGTCTCATATCTTATTAACAAAGTACTACCTCTAATTATCATTATTATTTTATGGGTTAGAAACCCAAAGCATCAAGAGAAAAACCTGTACTAATTTCTCAAAGTTAATAATTAATAGGTAAAAATCCAAACAGTTTCATTTCAAATCCCAATCTTGTAATTATCAAACTGTTTTTATTGTCTTACTATATTATTTATGCCCAAAAACCTAATAAGAAAGCAGTATTACAATCACTATAAAGGGAAGAATTTACCACACAGAAACAGTTAAGGGTTTGTAAGGGAGAAGCTTATTCCCCACTTGAAATATTAGTTGTTGAAAATATAGAGCTCAATCAATATAAAAGGAAACTCATAGGTGCTACAAGAGTCTACTTTCATCTTCTTTAAGCACAGAGGTATGTGTCCAAATCACCACTGCTGAGAAAGCGACCTGCTGAAGGCTGGGAAATTATCGGTTTCTCATATTGCATATATGTCAAAAGTGTCACCTTTCTTTTTTAAATTTCATTTAATTTAATTTGGAAAAGTTAAAGCAAAGTAAGAACAAAAATCAGAAACAAAGGAAGAAAAAGGGCAAAATACAACAGTACATATGTTACAGATTTTCAAACCAAGAATAATTACTTAACAATGTTGATGTATTATCTATTTTATCATCAAATCTGTTGCTCAGATTAGCAGATATGGTTATATAAGATAGGACACACTGATAGATATGACCATGAGCTTTAGTTTTTTAAATTCTTTAAAGTGATAGACCTTACCTTATATTAGATTTCAAAAGGAGGATCAAATAATTTTGAGCAATAAAATCAGTGCCACAGGCATTTCTGATATAATATAAATAACAAGCTTAAATACGTCAAATAGGTAATATTCTTTCTTAAAATTGTGCTTCATTGTATGTTGTAGCTAGCAGACAGTGACTATTTGATAAAATACACAGCTGAATTATATCTTGCTCAACATCAAAAATACACAAAATGGAAAGATTTCATTCCATACTTGCTGATTAAAAATACTAAACATTTGCCTTGTCAGAATTTTATACATCCAGCTATTTATTTTAGATGATATGACAAACATATGTATGCCCATCTCATGCCTGCTTTAAACGTGTCATTTCACTGCGCTCCCATAAATATATTTCTTATAACCTTTAATATAGACCACAAATATAAAAGAAAAAAGTAATGATATAGGGTAAAATATTTGACATCAAACATGGAATTATAAATGGTACACTGTTCTGTATGTTAAATGTGTGTTTAAAAACATATATTTTGTACCTTAGGAGTATGAGTTTTCTGGTATTGGAAATAAAATATTGTAAATCTGTGTATAGTAGACAAGAGAAGAAATATTTTTTGAGCATGTGAGATGCATTTTGTAAATAGTAGGAATCAGTGGTGCTATAACATACATTTTTACATTTTGGCTCTTTCTCATTGTTTGAAAGAACTGGGATGTCTATTACTAGAAATGCTGTGTACAACAGAAAGTGTATCAGTTGTGTTTCAACTACTTCTCATAGAAAATCTTTAGAACATTTCTAAGCCTCTAAACTAATCTTCTCATTGAATGTCACCTCCTGTTGAGTCAAGACATTTCCTTGTTATATTCAACTATGACTAGTTAACCTTATTAGGCAATTGTTTGAGAATCTAAGACACCATATGCTACACTTCTTTCTGACCACATGTATTCTGCCTTCAAGGAACTGTTCTAGTAAGCTACATATTACAGTAGAAATGGTATTCAGTGATAATCATGAGGGGGAGATCTCTTTATTTGACTCACAGCCTTGTGTAGAACTACCTTTGTCAAAGATGAATGAAAAGCTAAGCTAATGCCAGTGAGTGTTATCTTTCAAGATCTAAATAAATAATGAAGTGATTGTAACTATACTTTATCCTCTTTTCAAACATCTGTGGAAAGATGTACATAAAGTCAGAAAGCTTTGGTGAGATACTTTTAAAGTCAGTTCAAATCTTAGACATGGAGGATCATCTTCATTTGTAAGTTGGTGCAGTACACACTGACTTCTGAAATACTGAGTAATTCCTCTAAAACACATCCGAATATTGACATTGTACTTATAACATACATATTAAATACATAAGGCATGTATTTTAAAATGAGCAAGTTAAAAAATCTTGGTAGATTTTGAAATAATATATAGAATTAAATAGTGTGCTATGTTTTAATGTCATGTTTAGCTTATATAACCTAGGTAAATATTACACATGTCACTTTGCTTATGAGAAAAATATGCTATAAAGCCTTATTCTTCTTACCCAGGAGGCAGAAAAAATGTGTGACAGTCTTATTCTTGAATTTTAGGTATCACTTACATACATAGAACTATCTTCAATTCTGAGTTTAATTCTAATGACGGTACTTAGAGGACAAAATTATTGTATGGGCAAATTAAATCAATTTTATGTTTCATTGGTAGCAAAATAATGTACCGTCTAATATCAACTTATCTCTATATATGCAGGTTGAATTGACCACGGTATGCACGCCCTTAATGCCTATGGCTAAAGGTGTGCATCATTAACTTACAGGCCTTCACACAACCAATATCTATGTATAGTTACACAAGATTCAAAATGCAACAAATTGGTATGTAGAGAAAAAAACAACAAAAAAACCTTACATTTTTCTGATCTTACAAGATCAAAACCATTAATAGAAATTGTGCTGGTAAATCTTCACGTAAGGGCTGGCAAGATAGCTCAACAGTCTAAGCTGCTGCCTGGCAAGCAAAAAGGCCTGGGTTTGATCCTTGGTACTGCTTGCCATGCAGGCCACTGAGTCTGGTCATGGTGGAGCACACCTGTAATTCCAGTGCTAGGGAGGCTGAGACAGGAGGAGCACTATGGGTTCAAGCTGTATAGAGAGGCCCTGTACCAAATACATAAAAGAATCTTCACTTAAATCTATGATGTTACTATTAGCATTATTTGCATTTACAGAGTAGATGATTCAGATGCAGGAAGGTTAAGTGTCTTCCCTAGAGATAGTGAGAGGCAATGGAGGATGGGGAAAGGAATGTAACATGAATTTTTCACTTAGGGTCAAGGGTTTTACCCATTGAAGAAGGTATAGGACTGATGCTCAGTCCTACGAGTAACTGACCCAAGTTGGAAGCTGTCCACTAAATATAGTATAGAGTACACTTTTATAGGCAAGGTGACATTCACATAGTGCATCAGGCCTCTTTTTAATCAGATGTTGAATAAAAGGTTTCAGTAAGGTACTTTGCTACTTGTCTTTATCTTCTAAGACTCTAAAGTGTTGAAACATAATTATCTGTAATAATCTGTATGTGGCAACCTATGTCTATGGCTAGATGTGCAAACAAAACCTGTGTTGTAGCATTCACATAGTTATATTTAAAACTCATGGTTGCAGTTCTTAACATATAGTGAAATAGCAATTTATCCAACAGGCAAAACAGTGACAAATGTGAGTAACTTTATTACACCTTATTCTATAGCTTGTTAAATTCCATAGAATAAAATGAGAGAATGAAAAAAGTTGAGGTAGCCAGAGGTTGTGATTATAATTTAAAACATCACTATCAGGAATGCCTAAACTTTATTTATTTATTATATTTTTTAAATTTATGTATTTTATACAGGGTCTTCTTATGTAGCTCAGACTCAGTTATCCTGTCTCAGTCTCACCAGTGCTGAGATTATAGACATGCTCCACCATACCTGGTTTTGTTGGCTTGCATGGCATGTGGTGCCTGGGATCAAACCCAGGTACTTGTGGTTGCAAGACAGGAGCTCAGACTGATGAGCTATTGCCTTGATGTCAGGAAAGCCTAAATTTTAAAAGATGATACTGAGGATCAATTTCACAGATGTGTGGACACAATCATGGGAAAATATCTGGAAGAAAAGCAAATCAGACAAAAAAATTCTAGTTTGTCTGGGTTGGAGAATGTCTAGCATATCTGAGGAATACTATAAATGGTGAAGTCAGCCTGGCATGGTGGCTCATGTCTGTAATCCCAGCACTCGGGAGGCTGAGGCAGGAGGATCAGTGCAAGTTCAAGACCAGCCTGGGCTACAAAAGTGAGCTCAAGGCCAGCCTCAACTGCATAGCGAGACCCTGTCTCAATAAATAAATAAATAAATAAATAAATAAATAAATAAATAAATAAATAAATGGTGGAGTCATTAGAGGAGTAATGAAAAGTTGAATTCACAAAACAGAAAAGTAAATATAGCACCTGAGAAACACAGTGCTACCTCTTTCTTTAGAATCTCGTATATACAGAGTATTAGCCTAGATCACAAGATTATAAAATAAGCACATAATTTCTAAAATAATATGAACTATTATGGTATTGCTTGCTAATGCATCAAGTTCATTGTAAAAATATGGTTGATATAGAGTGTGCAACATATGTATAAATATTGTCAAATCTTCACATATTAAAATGTCACTGTGGATTCCTTAGAATCCTCTATTTCTACATACTTAGGAAAAGTATCTACACTCAGTCAATATCATATGAAAGGGAAAGCCTAAAGATCTTGATTTCACTACAAGAAAACACATGCCTGTACATTCTCTTGTAAAACTTTGGGAAGTGTTTACACTTAACAGAGCACAGGTGCATTCAACAAACAGACAGGATGCTTCAAATATAGTATTCAATATGAACAGCAGAGATGTTTTTGTTTATTGAGTAATCCAAGTAGACAATAATTATCACAAAGGCTGAAAATGTAAAGAAGTATAGGTAAAGAAAGAGGCTTTGTGGGGAGAGGAAGAAGTCAGCTTGGCTTCTGCATGAACCCTGCCTTTAGCCTTGTTAGTAGAGGAGCCACCACTACTTTGTTTCCGACACCCCCATTTAACTGCACCAAATCAGATTTGTCTGAAAGCACTATTTGACAGGAGTCATAAGTAACTGCCGGGAGGCCTAACTGCAGCTGTTGCTCTCCTACTGCACACAGTTGTGCTGTGTCATTTGAATTTGTGCTTCAGTGCATCTTTAAAATATTTCTTCTGCAAAACCTGATTAAAGCTGTACCCAGTCTGTGCAGTTGACTGCCAATGCTTAAGAATCCCACTGCTATACCAAGACCACAACTACTAACTTCAGCAGAAATTATTTTTAAAATACTCTTGAATGAACTTCCTTCTGTAAGGCACTGGCATCTCGTTAACATCTATGCATCTATTACTTGGATGTGTCTATGTTTCGGCTTGAATGTTGACTATTTGTCATTCAAGGTGAAAACCCCTGGAAAGCTTATATACACTGAGTCACCCTCATAATTTATTTGCTTTCCTCATATCTAACTTCTTGTATTATGTTATGTTATAATAAACAAGTTTTGTTCTCTGTTACACCTATCACAATGCACACATCTGAGAATAGAAATATAAAGAAGGGAAGGTTTATTTAGACTTTTTATTAAGGTCTACATTTGTTGTTCTGTGGCTGTTAGGCCAATGGTAAATCAGAAAGATCATGATGGAAGGGTATGGCTGGGAGAAACTGCCCATGTCATGACAGCTGGGAGGGCAGGGAAGAGGACATAGACTTCTAAGGTAGGTACCTGTTCACTTACTTGCTCCAACCCAGGTCCACATAGCTCAATGGGCTATGAATTTATCAATGGACTAGTCCATTGATGTGGCTAGTGTTCTCATGAGCTAGTCAGCTCTGCAGCTATCTCTCCCTGCACCAGGCAACCTGCTCCATTGGGTTTCAAGCCCATCATACATCAGTGTTTGGGGAAGGGTCACTATTTAAACTTTAACCATCTATTAAGGCATCCTTTTGACGTATTTTATGAAGTGGGCTCAGGTTCCTTGACGAAGGTTACAGTATGCACAAAATATTGGCAAGAGAGTATAATGCCATGAGAATGTGTCAGAGAGGTCTGTACAGCTCACTCACGGCAGCTCAGAAGAAGAGACACAAGCCAGGAATTCCAGTATACACTGAAAGATCAGATTCTAATGACCACAATTTCCCGACACTGATTTTGCCCCCTGAAGGTTTTGCAACTCAAGAGTTTCTCAGGCTAATGACCACACACCCAAAGCACATGTTTTAGGGGAACATACAAGTCCATGCTGTAATACTGAGCAAGTGATTTTGTCCAACGCATATCACCCATGACCTCATAAAACACTGGTGTATTAAACAAATAACACATTCTTCATAGACAATAATGTTTCCATTAAAAGACCTTTGACAGAAAGATCATCTTTCTGCTTTGCTGTCTTATGCTCATATTGACAGTTCTCCCTACTACCCTTCATGATGGTATTTAGAAGCCCATAAAATTCTTGAGTCACCACTTACTATTTTCTTTCCATTCCAAATCCTTCTTTCAGTCTTCTGACAATTCACCAATTATTTAATGTGAGCCTTCATTCGAGTTATTTCTACCATTTCAAATAAGTCATTAAATTATTGTCCCAGGTGAAGGAGTTGCTCTATTTCCATGTAAAATAGGACAACATCAAATAGTGCACTTTTGTTCTTGGGAGATGAATACATAGCTGCTCCACATTTTTAAAAAAGATTTTCTTTAATCTGTAAAGCTACAATAATTTTTCAAAACTGCTGCTTATTAAAATTATTTTTCTCCTGTGCAGTTTTAAGTTCCTGGCCCTTAGTTTATTTAAGAAGAAATATTGCAAATAATTTCTTGACATGAAACAAAATTTTTGTAAACTTTCTTGAGATAAAATAAAACATTGTAAAGTTAAACAGTATGTGTACACTAAATGACATAGAAAATATGGAAGGCAGCAATGCAGGCAAGTACTAATATTTAATTTAACGTGGTGATTGCAAACTAGTATAAAGAAAGAGTTCCCAGAGAAAGCTGTTGTTTAGAGAGTCTCTTGGTAGAATGCAAGAGACTGCATTCAACAGATACATTTAGCCAACAGTTAGGAAGATGCATATAATGTATATATCAGAACTATACTTCTCATAAGACTACCTTAATTACAAATAAAATTCGATTTTGTATTTTTTAAAATTCTTTATTCCAACTAGTAAGGACATCCCCATTTTTTATTTCCCATTATTTCTTGGGTAATCTCAATTTAGTGTGAAAGTATAGATTTTTTTCACTGTAGAATTTTAATTGTAGTTATATAATATCAAAATATATTGGGCCCAGCGTAATGGCTCAGTGGTCTAAAGTGCCTGCGTGGAAGACCTTGGGCGGCTTCAGGGACCGCGGTTCGATCCCCGGCACCATATGTTGCACCAGCCCTGCCCTCAGGGCAGGCTGAGCTGGCCATAAAAGTGACTGAATAAACAAACAAGGGTCCTGAAACAAGAAAAGAAATGGATAAATAAAATAAAAAATTCTAAAAAACAAAAACAAAAACAAAAACAAAATATATGCACACATAAGTAAATCATTCGATTGGTTTTATTCAGTGACATAAATTAATAATTTTTCCTTAACTTGGTGCTAGTTTCCATTCAGTGTGATGTTTTTCAAGATTATCTTTACAAGTCCAATTTATTAATCATTTTCACTGTAATATTCCCTAGCATAACTTATCATGAAATAGTATAGTAAATATTAATTCCTGAAATAGTTTTTACTGTACCCAAAATCTTTAATGGACAAGTTTGTTCATTTTTAAAATTTTTGTTTATGTATATATTCATATAGGGTTTAACTATTAGCTCAGACTTATAGTGATCATCCTGTCTCAGCCTTTGCAATGCTGAGATTACAAGTATGCACCAGATGCCTGGTTGCAACGGTTAGCATGGCATTCCTGGGGTTCTGGGGCCAGCACGTCGTGTGGTACTAGGGGTCGAACTGTGGACCTTGAGCTTGATAGGCAGGAGCTTATGCTGCTGAGGTATCTCTCCAGCCCAAGCTTGTTCATGTCTTATTCAGGATGTGATTTATGTTTCTGAGTCTGCCTTGGCTTTCATTAACTTGTTTCTATCTCCCTAGTAATCTTATATTTATAATATCATTCAGCTGATAAATCCTTCCATTTGATTTCACTGTGCCAATAGTGACTTTCCTAGAGTTATGTGTGGATAATTCTTTTACTTACTTGTTTCAGTGGCAGCAATTCCTTGGGGTCTGTCTAATATTCCATACAATTGCCAGCTACTTTTATTTAATTTTTTTGTCTTTTTGAGACAGGGTCTCACTGTGCAGTTCAGGCTGGCTTTGAGCTCACTTTTGTAGCACACACAGTCTGGTCTCGAACTCACAGCGATCCTCCTGCCGCAGCCTCCCAAGTGCTGGGATTACAGGTGTGAGCCACCACGCCCGGCTGCCAGCTACTTTTAAAAACTAGATTTTCAATCAAGTATGGTTGTCAAAACATGCAATTTTTGTGAGATTAAGCTAAATGTATTGACATCAGTATCCTTCCGGATATATATTCATTCTAACTTTAAAAAATACTTAAAAGCACAGTGATATTATATTTAATGAACTTCACTGCATTTTATTGTCATACTTGAGTACTAAAATTGATATTTCTAATTTACTAAATCCATAATATAGTGCCTTATTTGGTCTAAAGCATGAATTTCACCCTAAGCAACATTCTTAAAAATTTCTTAGAAAGTGCCTATAACATTTACATTTCAAGGACAGAAGTAAAAAGAAATATTATTAGAAGTTATGTTAATACATTGTCTTAACTAAAGATGGAAAAATAACTTTGATTACATTGTACTTGAATTTAGTGGCTTCAAATCAGTTAACAACCAGATATAGAGCTGTTGAAATAGGTCAGCAGACCAAGCACCTGCTTAGAAAAGCATAGGAACTGGGGTCTGATCCATGACACACATGCGTCACTGGCCCTACCCCTCGGAGTGCTGAAGTGGCACCAAATCCTGGGATGGTGGCTTATAGGACAATGGCTTCTGGTTTAACCTTTGCAAACTAAGAATGCTACTCTATGCTATGTAAGAAAAAAATAGAGTAACTTAAGCTACAGACGATGTGAAGCTGATAAAAGGGGAGTAAAAAAAAAGAGCAAAGCTGTCTCTTTCCTGGGTGATACAGTTAAGTGGATCATAGAGAATACTGTATAAAATTCTGAGTGTGATGTCTCAAAAGCATAATAGAAGTAGATGTGACTCATTAAAACAAAACAATAACATCTTTTAAAGTCAAGGTGTCATCCTAAGGAATTCAGGATAACATGATAAATATCTTACATTTAGAGAAGAAATTGTCATGCCATAAACCATCAGTATTATGAATAAGTACAATAATTGTTGAGTTCACTAGATTTCAAAACCTAGCCTAGTAATGCGATATTTGAAAATTGGGTAAATATGATATCAAGTTATATAGTAGTAAAATATCCATGGACTTCTTAGATATAGCTTAAGGATGAAAAGAATGAAATACTTGTACATAGTAATTGCATCAAAATAGAGATTATGAAAATATTGTTCTGTTTTTGCAGGATAGGAACTCAAGATTAACTGAAATCCGTCTAGCGTATTATTATCATTGTTAGTAATTCAGTTGTAAACTGATTAGCTTTTAAAAATTATTTAACTATATACACAAGTTGGAGCCATTTGAAAGTTTTCAGATACATCTATCTAACATTGTAACATTCAGTGTTCTATTCTAGGCTTATCTCTGAGGGAAGAAATCTTCTATAAGCAAAGCAACTATGCACAATAAATATTTGTTTACTTTAAAAAGTGAAATCCTCTTTCTTGGGGTAAAAGCTTGAGAGTAGGGGTCTCATTATGATTATAATTTTAAATCATCTGACTATTTAGACTCTAGAATTGGTTTATATAAGATATCAGGTTTTCAATCAGACAATATAATGTAGTTCTTAAAGATAAATGCATTGCACAGTTGTAGTCACAGCATGCAGAAGCCTGAGACCCAGTGATACATGGGAACTTGAGGTGCTGATGCTGAACTATGTTTTGAGTTCAAGGCCATCCTGGAGTAGACAGAGATCCTGTATCCAAAACAAAATGCACAATGATCTATTTTTCAGTCATGCCATAGCATTTGAGATGACATGGCTTTCAACCAGCAATGAGGGTGTTATATTACCATGCATAAAAGGATGTTATCAGCAGAACTTTGGAAAAGGCCTCTCCCATGTGATTTTATGTAGAGAAAGTGTTTAAATCAATATCTCCTATTTATGGCCAGCTGAAAAATTATTGGAATTGTACTTTTCCATGTTCTTTGCTTGATATATTTGATACTTCCCTTTGTATCTTAGAAATTAGTCTCAGAAATTTATCAGTAATCACTAAAACCCCTAACTGTTAACATAGTAATTCCATTATTTGAAAGTTAGGCATGATATATGATATGGGAAAAAGACACGGGGTCCTTGCTGTTATGTGGGAGATGGGGTGTTGTCTGGGGTGATGTCAGGCTGGGTTTATCACCCTCTCTAGCTCCTCCCTTCCCTTGATGTGTTTCAGTTATCACCAGGCTTGCACTAGTTACTTGCATGAGGTTGCTGCCAATCTGGAGACAGATGGCCACAGAATGAAACCAGTCAAACTGGAACACTGGGCTGGGGATAGCTCAGCAGTCTAAGTTCTTGCCTGTCAATCATGAGGTCTAGAGTTCAACACTCAGTATCCCATGCCCTGCTGGCCCTGAGCCCTGGATGTGCTGCTTTGACTACTATAACCAGGCATGGTCGAGAATGCCTATAAGCTGGGGAGGCTTAGAAAGGAGGATCTCTCTGAGTCCAAACTGATAGTGAGACCCTACATAAAATAAAGAAATAAATCATACTTAAGTCAGTTCAAATGTGAGAATAATATAAGAATGAGGAGGTATTTTTGTTTACTAATGAGTAGAAATAAAACAGTACTAGAAAAAGTAAATATTTTAAAGAAATTTTTTATTTATGTTTAATTTTTTTTGCAGTACCAGGGATTGAATTCAGGACCTTGTGCTGCTTGCCTGGCAAGCACTTATGCTACTGAGCTATCTCCCCTGAACGTAAAGGAAATTTTTTGAGAAGTTGCTTTTATCTCTTTCTCTCCCTCTGTCTTTCTCCCTATGTCTAGACATCTGTCTATCTTTCCTTTCTTTTCTTCCTTTCTTTCTTTCTTTCTTTCTTTCTTTCTTTTTCTCTTTCTTTTTAACTTTCTTTCTTTCTATACGTATACAAGTATAGATATATACATCTATATCTACATCTATGTATATCAGTATATCTATATCTAAATATGTAAGTTTATGAGCTGGGCGGGGTGGTGCATGCTTGTAATCCCAGCACTTGAGAGGCTGTGGCAAGAGGTTCAGTGCAAGTTGAAGACCAGTCTGGGCTACAAAAGTGAGCTCAAGGCCAGCCTGAACTGTATAGCGAGACCCCGTCCCAAAAAGACAATAAATAAATAAAAATATAAGTATAAATATATACATATATGTGTAAGATTATGACTATACTTTACCATTAAATTTTATCATATTTTACATACAAATTATATTAATATTGCAAATTTTATTACAATGAAGGGAAATCACAAGATAACTGGAAAGTACATAGTAAAATTACCATGGCCTTTTGGAAATATTTTAAAAGCCATTTAGGAGGGCCAGTGCTTAGTGCTTATCCTTGTATGGAAGGGACATGGAGCAATCCTAGCATGCAAAGGAACAAAGATGTAAAATGAAAGGAAAAAGAAAGGGTTACCTGAGAATAATGCTTAATGTGAAATTCAACAGTTGAGTAGTAAAATAAAAATAATACAGATATAAAGAGGCCCTGAAGAAATACTTGAACTGGAATTTCAACCATTAAAAATATACAAACAGCTCCAAAAATTGGAAGGGAATTCAGTAGGGTTAAAAACATTATATGAAATTAGACTCAAGATATAAACTAAGACATTATGCAGTTTATGATTTTAAAAAACAGCTCCTCTTTAAGCTTAGAGGAAATTTTCCCAAAGCTTTAAAACACATTACTGCTGTGGCCATGTGAATGTTTACAATAGAATTGGAGAAATGAGTGGCCTAGAGAATAGACGAGTAGCAGATATGTACGAGTGAACATAAGAAGGCTGATGCCAAGCTTATTATGTACTACAGCTAAAAATGATAAAGAGCTAAACATGAATGTAGGATAGAAATAAGAGGGCTGATAAGAGTTTTCATATAAGTATATAATTTGTTCAGCGGTGATAGAAGAGATACAGAATCAAGTATTATCTTCTTCCAAAAGTTTACAGGAAAATTTTACTGCAATGCTCATGTTTATGCCTTCTGGATTCACCTGAGTCTTATTCTTCACGATATAATAATAACAACGTATTTTACATCTTGTCCTTTAATTGAAGAAGTTCTTGACAGTTAGTAATATGTACCTACTTTATTTTTGCATTTTCAGTGTGCATTACCAATCCTTGCATTTTTAATTACTTTTATTAGGAAAAGGTTTTCATAATTTGAAATGACTTTTGCCTTTCTGAATGCCCATACAAGTTACACTGCACCCTGCTCTTCCTGAGATTCAGATCAAATCCGGAAATTATTTTTTTGTCTTTTTCTCTTTCTTTCTTTCTTTGTTTCTTTGTTTCTTTCTTTCTTTCTTTCTTTCTTTCTTTCTTTCTTTCTTTCTTCCTTCCTTCCTTCCTTCCTTCCTTCCTTCCTTCCTTCCTTTCTTTCTTTCTTTCTTTCTTTCTTTCTTTCTTTCTTTCTTTCTTTCTTTCTTTCTTTTGTACAGGGTCTCACTACTGACTCATAGCGATCCTCCTGCTTGTACCTCCCAAGTTCCCAAGTGCTAGGATTACAGGTGCACACCACCATGGCCGGTCTCCATCGCCAGCTCAGCGCGCTGGAGAGCAGGGCCCATGTGGCAGGAAATTAGAAAATCAATTTTAACTTCATGTAATAGTTGTTTTTTGGTTACTAAGACAAAATAAGCAACATTTACAAATCAAAGCAAAGGTTTATTTTAGCTGAAAGTTTGTGGATTCAGTTGACAGTTGGCTAGCTCAAAGAAACGATGATATAGCAGAGGGGCATGTCAGCAGAGAAACACTCCATAGCATGGCAGATGGGACAGCAACTCAGCAGCGCTGAGTCTCTTTCCCTGTTATTTCATTTAGGCTTCAAGTCTATTGGTGGTTGAGATCATGTAGGTTGAGATCATTATTGCTACCTAAAACTATGCCAAACCAACCAATGGTCATGCTTAGGTATCATTCAACCTTAATGCATATTCACAAATTCCACAGACAGTCAAAAGCCCCACCTTTGAGCACAGGAAACTTTAAGAAAATATCAAAATGAAAGTCATAAGCCTTATATGAGTATTTCAATTCAAGCTCACATTTGTATTTTTTTTACTAAAATAATAGGAATCTTGATGTCCGATTAAATTTTTTAATTAACAATTCGTAATCTATTAGAAGTTTCACTGAATTCATGATCAGTAAACCATGATTGGTATTAATTGGTAGTGAATCATTAAGTAAAAAATATGAGACTGCTTTTTATTTGCTTACAGAATTGTATCTTTCCTTGTTCTTTTCCACCTACAAGCAACTGTGTTACCTCTTTGATGATCTCTGATGCTGTTCCGAGGGTAATTCTCTACCAAGTGCGGCAAGCACCTCCCCCACATGAATAAGGAAATCCATTTCCATAAATGATTCATCCAGAAAACAAGACTTTGAGGATTTGGACAGAAGCCAGTTCACCTGGTTTGCAGCAGTGCATCTTGTATGGCAAGCTTACAGTGCTTGGCACCTATGGAGTGGAGACAGCACCTTCTGGGTCGTAGCAGAGGTTCAGGGAAGCTGCCGCAGGCAGATTGCTAGGAGGTCTCCTTTGAAAAGGCTGCTGTTCTAGCCATATGGCAAAGTTGTGGGTGATGGAAAAACAGAATCAGTAGCAGAATCACCTGTGCTGTTCTAATTAGAAATCAGTGGCATTTTTTTTTTTTTTTTTAATTTAAAAGACTCAGAAGCTGACACCACATGCTGCACTGTCCCCACTGAGCCAGCGATGGAGTCTTGGCTTGGCGGCCCAGGGCCTGTAATCCCAGTACTTGGGAGGCAGAAAACAGGAGGATCACTATGAGTTGGAGCTGCATAGTGAGGCCCTGCACACACACACACACACACACACACACACACACACACACACACACACACAGAGGAAACAGTATTAAGCTAAAAAAGAGTATTTAATTCTTATTGAAAATGTTTAACCTATAAAATCCTTTTTAATTTCATACCTATTTTTTTTTTATCTTAGCTCTTTCTCAGTGAGGTATGTCACCTGAATCTTCATGGACCAATGGAGGTCCTTTTTATATTCAGGACATAAGGAAGCAACAGTTATCAATTGATTAGGTACAACTGAAGGGAAATTTTGTTGATGGTGCTATTGTTGGTGGTGGTGGCACTATCCATGGTAACATGAGATCTTGCCATGAAGTTCATGCTTGCACTCACTAGGTAGTCCGTCTCACCCCAGATATTCAGTGAACCTCATGCCTCAACATCCTCAGTGCTGAATTTGTATGTATGAGATACCATGGTGGCCATGGGGGAAATTCTGACAAGAAGCAAGTACCATTATAAACATGGAAGAGGAAACATTTAAGATACATAAAAATGTATTTATCATTTTAGATTTGGGCGCTAGTGTAACCCTTATTACTAGTAACGACAGAACAGGTGGATATTTGTATATCCAGTATATTTGTATTCCTGTATATTTGGAATAACTTATCTTGAAGGCCTTTTGTTTGTTTTCTTACAACCTGAGTCGTTTTCTAGGGCATCAGACCTTAGGTTGTGCCTTGGTATAACGAAGAGGAATTCCATCCAATTTTTTTATATTAATTGATAATAGAGTTTCATAAAAGTGAAGTTTAGCTATATATGACATCATATTAGCTAGTTCTATGATAGAATGTCATAGTATTATTTTCCAAAGATAATTTGTAATGTTGTTCCTAAAAACAACATTTATTTTATCGGAAAGTTATCTAAGGGAACCAAAGAGTCCTTAAATTGATACAACAAATTTTTTGATAAGATCAACTTCAAAACTAGATATGATATACTTTAATAGCATACAATGTATAAATGTTTATTTTTTAAAACAATAACTTGTTCATGAACACATCATAATTTGCTTCTGTTTCTTTTAAAGGACATTAGCATGGTTTATATTTTCTAAACAACTTTTTAGGAAGTCAGCTAGTTGAAATTTTAAATTGAGATACAAATAATGAAATATGCCTCTACCTTATATAAATAAGTGCTTTATTGAGTGAAATATGGCTTAAAAACCATTAACCATTTTTTCAGAAAACTTCTTATAATTATATGGTCATTGAATTCTTATTTACTTTGTTGTTCAAATTATCAGGTTAATATAGCTTCATAATATTTTGTTAAGTTGGAGCTGGGGAGATAACTGAGTAGAATAAGTGTTTGCCTGTGAAGCACAAGGGACTGAGTTCCATTCCTAGTTCTGATCTATCTCACCAGCCCCAATTATGTTATTTACTAACAAAAGATATACAAAAATTAGCTATTTAAACCTTAAGATGTAAAATATTCAATAATTTCATATCTCCCAAAAGTATAAGAAATGTGTTTACCACCTAATATTCAGTAATATTTTGCCTACAATTTTTCTACAACTTTTAAAATTTTAATTTTACACTTGTCTATCATCTATTTCAGATTAATTATGCTGTTGTAACTATTATGAATAAGGAATATTTTTATGCATTTAGATATCTAATTATTTTGACATTATTTGTTCCAAAAACATTTTCAAAACAGTACCATAGTATTTCACTATGTAGTTCAAGTGGACCTTGAACTCAGCATTAATTTTTCTATTACTTTTGTCCCTTCTTTATTTATATAACTCTTTCCTCTACTAAAATTAAATGACCATGCATATGTTCCACTATTTAACTCTGCCATTAAAATTTGTCTATATTTTTTCTAATAACTTAAAATCTTAATTATTCTAGTTGTATATCTTAAAATAGGTGATAATTTAAAAAATATTTGACAATATGGTGTCCTGCCGCCTTCTTTGCCAATTTCAAATTTAAAACGTAAATTCCTGGAAAGAATTCTCCCTCCATTATGTTTTACAATACAGCATGTGATGATTTTATAGAGGCACACAACACATATTAGCAAATTTCCCCATGTGCTAATTTGTGAGTCTTATCATGAATAAAGTTGGAAATTTTCAAGAAATTTTCATTATAATTGCCCCTAGCTGCTTTGCCTTTATTATGTTTCTATGGTGAATTATGGAAACTGATTTCCTGATTTGTGGACTATTCAAGTGTTACTGTGATAATGCTTACCTTTATGTATTAACCTTTTAAAATTTGCTAAATTCATTCTGATTACACTTTGTTGAAGTTTTTTGAGGTTATTTTCATGAGAAACATTCACACATGATCTTGTTTTCTTGTACAGTTTTTAACTTTTTTGTAGACCAATGTTTTTAAATATCCTCTCTTCTCTTCCATACTTCTCACATATGCGCAGGCTCTCTAGTCATCTGTAGCAAGTACATACTGAGGATCCACTCCTGATAGAACTGTAAAATCACTAAAGTTAAAGAAGTAAAGAACATATTAAATAATTATTCTCTGAATCTTATAATCTTTTGTAGCTGAACAGATCAAGAAAAGTAAAATGACCAGAAGATTTCTGATGATGACAAGCTTTATTACATATTTTTTGGCAAACTGAACTCCTAACATATATACTCAGAATCTTAAGAAGATGAAAACTAAGACTCATGCTGTATCCATTCTTAAACACAGAACAAAATGCTACTGTTTTGAAGAAAAAAAACAATGGCTGATCACAACTATGCTGTGGCCATTCAGTCTAGAAACAGGCTAACATTCTTAGGAAAAAGATGTCTGTTGTATTCTTTAACAGATAACATAATAAATAGCACTACCAGCTGGTTTGAGTTATGTTCCTATACAACACGAATCTGTAAGTTGCCTCTCTTTATGTGCTCTGTGGCCCCCACAGAAAGCTGGAACTAAACCAGTATCCATCGCATAAACACAGTTAATTCAGTGCACCGAAGTCTTTCTTCATAATCAAATCCAGCCTGTACATTAAAATTTAATAAAATTGGGATCCATTGGCCATTATACAAATGCTGTTCTTCAAGTCCTCAGAGATGTATGTTAAATTTTGACTGATAGCTTTAATATCTAGAAGTTATCAATCAATAGGTATCAAGTTAGCCATGGATTAACAGTAGAATCATGATTGACTATGAAGCCAAAGTCAAGTATGATAAAAGAAATACTAAAGTCACATATAAATCATACTATTTTCTTGCTGTCCTTCTATTAGATTGTTCTCTTAACAAGGATGTAGTGATCTTTTTTGTTTTCTGTCTTAAAATCAGCCTTGGGTTGAAATCAACTTTGGCTGGAATAGAATAGCTACTTTTCCTTTTTTCTGGGTTCCTGTCATATGGCACATTATTATCCATAGTTTGACTTTTGGTCTATTCTTTTTGAATATATGTTACTTGTATCCAGAATATTCCTGGAGCTTGCTACCAATTGGTGAAATGAGGTGATTCACATCACTGGTTACAACTCATATGTTTTGACTTAGCCTTCTCATATTGTTTCCTTGCGATTGGTTCTTGTTTTCCTCCTTTTGTTTAATTGCTTGTTTTTCCCGGAGGATTCATTCTTTTGTGTTTTATGGAGCTGTAGACCTTGATATCTCTTCTAGAATGTCCTTCAGAACATGTTGGAGTGCTCATTAGATATTCTTGAATTTTCTCAGGTGCTATTTTGTGTGGATGTATCTGATTTCCCCATCAGTTTTAAAAGATAGTTTTGAGCGGTACATCAACCATGTTTGGAGGATGTTTGCTTTTAGGGCTTGACAGACCTCACAGCAAGCTCCCCTTGACTTGAAGCATTGAGTTGAGAAGTCTGCTATGCTTCAGATGGACTTCCCTTTGTTGGTGATATGTTTCTTTTCTTTAACAGTTTTCTGTATTATGTTCTTTACATTAAAATTGTGAAATATTGACTATTATATGCCTGGTATACTATAAAAGTATTCATTTTAGAAATGAATCAGATGCAGTCATGTAAAGGGCACTTCAAGGCTAATCTTTTCTGTACTAGGAGTCCTTTGATACAAGGAAATTAAAGATGACCTTCATAGATCACTGTTACTCAGTGTACAACTTGGCATAGTATCAAAAGCTGAAGTGAAGTGTATCTTTTTATACAGATTTTGACTTCCATAAATCTCACAATCACCTAAGAAATCATGACTGGTGATTTATATATACATAGTAAAAAGAGAGCTTAGAGAGGAAAACTCATGGTGATCGTTGAAGGTTTAGATCTCCTGAATACTATTGAGGGTCTGAACCTCACTTTTGTTTCAGCAATTTATGTTAATATTTATATTTCTGACCTTCATGGAAGACCTAAATTTATTAACTTTATAGGCAATATTAAGAATCAAAGTTAACTGCCTTTTCAAAATATCAGCAAACTCTACTATATTAGTTTATGAGAGATTATTTCATCTTGTGTCTCTAGAATTTATTTTTGTTTTTGAAGGTCAGTTCTATGCCTTGTTCCTCACTTTTATTTTTTTTTTTTTATTTTAAAGACTAAAAATAGCAGAAACAAAGATAGAAAAACAGTGACAGGTAAGAGTACATATAGTACAGAATTTCAAAACCAGAAAAATTTAACAAGGGTTATATTACATATTTTCATCATGGGATCAGTTTATAGTAATAGACATAGGCATATGAGGTTGATCAGAACAATTAAACATTAACACTTTCTGGAATTTGATTTAAAGAAAAAGAGGAGGAAGGGCCTTCGGATTTAACTCAGCAGTAGAACACTTGCCTGGCAAGCTGGAAGCCATAGATTCATTCTCAATAACAATAAACAAATAAATAAATAAATAGATAAATAGATAAATAAATAAATAAATAAAATACAGAGCAAAGAAAGACAAAAAATGAAAGAGGAAAAGGAAGTGGAGAAAAAAGACATGAGGCACTTTCTAAACATATTGAATAGATATTGGTAACTACATCAAATAAGCCTGTCATTCTTCTGTCAGTTTTTCACAAAAGAAAAACTTCTTTGAGTTGATATGCTTTCAGAAGCATAAAATATTTCAAAGATAAAGAGGAGAACCATCATTTTTGTGTTAATAAGATTTACCTATTAAGCCCAATTCCTACCAGATAGGAAACACAAAAGCATCATTATTGATGGAATCAAAAGAAAACATTATAAATTTCATGAATAGTAAAGATGTAATTTAATGTGCAAATTCCTAGAAAGAATTCTCCCTCCATTATGTTTTACAATATATTACATGATGATTTTAGAAAGTACTTGTAGATGCACACAACATATACTAGCAAACAATCATTTATTTGTTATTACTTTTGATATGAAATAACAATGAGACAGTTTCACAACATGTCAGGACAGTCACAATAATTAATACAATGCATTAATACAATTGTTTTCTTCATAGTAGTTGTTCTGAGTACAAGATGCAGACATAACCTTTCTGCACACTATTGGTTCAAATATTTCTTCTCTCTGAACTCACAGAAAGTAGCTATACATGCAATCCATTATTCAATAATAGTACTTGGTTATCAGCACAATGTCAGAAGCTGTTGAGTCTTTTACAGCTTAACATACTAATCTGGCTTTGCTTTGTATGCCTGGTGGTTAAAATTTTCTGCTGAATGGTTAAGGCCAACTTAAAGCAAGACCTAAATTACAAATCTTGTTAAACTTTTGTAGCTGACAAGGTCAATCAAATCGCCTCATGATTAACCTTGAAACCATGTACAGTGTTTTGTAGAAGTTTTCTCAGTGTCAGCCATCTGGATGAGTTACAGCCAGTTTGCTCTCTGTGAAAGCCTGAGAGAATGTTTTCTCTCTAGGTGATTCTCCTTAGGTACGCTATACATCTTTGATCCTTTTCCTTTGTGGTCCCATAATCTCCTTGAACAGAAAATTTGGGACACAACTGAGTTACAGGATCTTACAGTGCAGGTTCCCTTATGTCCAGGGTCCTCACTGACCTTGAAGGAACAGGGCCAACCTATTGGCTATTCTTGTGGCCCTTCTTTTCCCCTAATTTTTAGGTTTGCAAACATAAATTACTAACCCTCCAGAAGAGAAGCTTAGTAATACTATTACTCTGTAACATAGGTACTTGAGCCTAACATCTCTGTCTTTCTAAATATTAAATGCCCTAGACTTAACATGGAACCGATATTTTCTGTCAATCATTGATATTCTAATATATCCCTATAGAATGTGATTAAAAACTCTTACAGTTTTTTAGGCAGAAATTTAGAAATCTGACCATATACAAAATTGTAGCAGGTCATATCAAGTAAATGATTGTTTTAAAAGAAAACAAAAAAGGATAATTAAAGAGAATATAAGACAAGGAAAAATACAATCAATCTTTTAAAAGTTCAGTAATATAAATGATAACTGTTGGTATAATGTACTCAAAGTTTTTAACCTTGTATATACAATATATCTAGATAAATAATGATAGCTATATTCAAGAGGAAGTGGTCTGTGTAACAAAAGGACACATTGTTAATAAACCAAGAATAGACTGCAGATTTTGTAACTATTAAAATAATATTTTCTAGTATAAAAAACACAAGACCAGAGATTAATGGATCTATTTTCAAGTTTTGGGCATAATGTTTAAAAGATAAATTTTAAAACATTAACCCAGGATCTAAGAATTCTGTTCCTTTGCTCTTTTTTAACGTTCATTTTCATATGATGATAAATGGTATGGATCTGCCACTAAGATAGAAAAACTAAATATATGGAAGTTGAATAAAATAACTGTTTTTCATTATTTTAACATAAACACAAGCTGGTGAGATATCTCAAATTGTCAGTAATAAGTGTTTGCTTTGGCAAGTTCAGGGACCAGGGTTTGATCTCTATTCTCAGATGCCCTGTCAGCCCCACCCTCAGTGCATGCTGAGCCAGCCACCAAGTCCAGGTATGGTGGCACACAATTGTAATTCCAGTACTGGAAAGACTGAAAACAGGAAGATCACTGTGGGTTCAAGTTGTTGTGTAGTGAGAAATTATACCAAATACATAAGTGAAAAACCAAACAACAGCAACAAAAAACACACAACCCCCCAATAAACACAAAATCTAAGGATATGTGCAATAACAATTATAATGTTAATATTTTTTCTCAAGTAAGGTAGGATAATTTTGGCTTTACCATTACAGTAATTTTATAGCCATGGAAATAATAAACCTTGTGAATAACAAAATTGCAGAGCAATATCATTTTTTTGTAGTCTAGTGTAAGTGGCTTAGTAACTTTCAAATACAGTAAGCCAGTCTGTTAGCAAAACGCTGAGTACTGTGACTCAGCTCTGTGTCTAGTATGGAATGATTACTCAAAATTTATTTTTAATAATGAAGGTAAGAAATAAATGAATAGTAAGCCTCATGTTTAATTGTGTCAAGAAACACGATTCTTAATTCCTTGAGTTACCTTCCTACCTAAAGAATTTGATTGTAGCTCCAACCTCTTCTTCAGGGTATCTGGTGGCATGAAACATGTTTCTGTGGTTAAAAACTCAGAGGAATATTAAAATATTGTAGCCTTACATTTTCATGTTGCTGAAATTCATATTTACCTCATAATTAAAATAATATTCTGAGACACAAAATTGAATTACACATGATTATGCTTATCAGCAGATATGGTTCATTGTAGTATTCTCTTTCGTTTCAAAGTAATTTATTGATTGTGGTTTGATAAAACATCAAGAAATTCCTTGTGAATGCCTAAAACTAAACATCTTTTATTGTATTCATTTATTCTTCAAACTACAGGATTTTTAATAGTGTGAAAAAATGAACTGAAAGTGGCTCCTTTTAACATCTGGTATAAGCAGTGTGGTATATCAATATCTCTCTAGCTATCTGTCTATCTATCTATCTATAGAGTATTATATATATATATATATGTATATATATATATATGTATATATATATAATTTCCATTGACCACAATTAAATATTCTTATCAGCTTCAATATCTGTTCAAAATAGTATTAAATGGACCTGCATGAAAAGATAGATAGATAGATAACTATAGATAGATATAGATATAGATATAGATATAGATATAGATATAGATATAGATATAGATATATACAGACAGGCTTGGTGGCATATGTCTGCAATCCCAGCACTTGGGAGGCTGAGAAAATCTGCATAGTGAATATGTCCAAGGTGTCCTCACAGATGAGCCTATCCTCTCTGTTAATGCCCAGTGTTTTCACATCTCCTTACTTTAGAATAACATACCTTCTGTGACTGCATATTGAACTGTTACTAGAAATATTTTACTCCTTCGAGGTTCCTGCCTGAGAGTGATATTTGCCTTTGAGTAAAGAAAACCATCACTTTCTCACAGACTTTAAGTACTGTTTCATCAGTATACATCTGTAATTATTCATTTTTTTTCCAATGAGTTAATTGGACTTGATGGTTAACTCCATATTTAATACCAGGGAAGGAATTGTCAACTTCTGTAATATGTAAAATTTCATAGCTATTGCATCTCGTACAGCTAGCATTTCCATGGTTTCCCAAATGTGAGCTCAAGACCAGCCTGAACAGCATAGCAAGACCCTGTTGCAAAAAGACAAAAACAAAAAAAATTATACATAAATACCATCTCTTACTTAATAAATTATTCAGGTATAACTAGCTCAAAATTATCATATATATACATATAATGAAAGTCAGAAATCTGACTTTTTAATACATTACATTTCATTATGTGATTTTATATTTCATTAAAAACACTACATTAGGGGCTGGGGAGTTAGCTCAAGGGTCTGAGTTCAATGCCTGGTTTCCAAAAAACAAAACACTATATAAAATGTAAATATTCTCATCAACTTTATACAGAATATGTTGAGACCATATATATTTTTTTATTTTGCTAACAAGTTTTCAAATGTAGAAAGAAAAAAAATAAGCTGTCATTTTTCTTTAAGAGATATTAGTGACCTTATTGTTTACATTTTTACTTTATAACCAATATTACATATTCACATCCAAAAAAAAAAAAGACTCACCAGAACAAAGCATATAAGAAATCTCTTTTAAGAAAGCAATATGAGGGCCAACAGGGTGGTTCAGCGGTTGAAAGTGCCTGCTTAGGAAAGCTTAGGCAACTGCCAGAATGGCAGTTCCCTCCCTGGGACCACATGTGTACCCCACTCCATCCCCAGGACAGACTGAGCCAGCCATAACATATGGTATGTGAAATATGATATTTCATATGATATTTGCAATATGATACTGTGAAAGCTTCATAATTTCCTTTCAGCTGACCCTGAACTGACAATGATACGTCATGTTAAAGAAGGAACACTGATCTTGGAGCATCTCAGTGACAATGTCTTTACCACATTGGATACAAATCAGAAGTCCTTACACTTATGCTGTTAGGAGCCATGCAGCTTATGCAAATACACAAAGAGAATTTATCCACAGAAAAAAGTGATTGACAGTACTAAACATGAAGTCAAAAGATGATATATTTTAAGGTATGGAAAACAGAGATATTGGTTATTGAATAGATAATTCCACGAAAACTCTGAAATTTCTTATAAAAAACATTTCTAAAAATCTGTTATACTTTCTATCACTAACATAAGCATAATAGGTTTTATTTTTATTTATTTATTTATTTTTTGTCTTTTTGAGACAGGGTCTCACTATGCAGCTCAGGCTGGCCTTGAGCTCACTTTTGTAGCCCAGGCTGGTCTCGAACTCGCACCGATCCTCCTGCCTCAGCCTCCCGAGTGCTGGGATTACAGGCGTGCGCCACCACGCCCGGCTCAAGCATAATTGGTTTTAAATGCTATATCATAAAAACGAATTATGACATTAAAACACTTCACAGTTTATTACATTAATAGGAAATTTAAAAATATGAAGCGTCATGATTTTATACAGACATGTTTCCATAGGTTCAATTTCCAAAATTGCAGAGCAAATTTCCTGATAAAAACTGAGATTATGTTTTACAATATTGTTTTTCTTAAACATTAACTTCAAATACTAACATATTTTTTAAAATCTCAGTTATTATTGTATACTTATTGTTATTTACATTGTTATTAACATCTATTAACATTATGCATCCTATGCTGTATTGCTGGAGGAGAAAATCCTTTATACTCATCAAGATAAGATTAACAAATAGTTCTGTATTTTACATAATGTTGGAAAATAGGAATGATGGAAAAATAACAGATTTGCATCTCAGTGTTATCATGATTAAACTAGGATATGGTACCTGTTACAAGTTGTTAGGACAAAAATAATTCATATATTATAATATTATATATTAAACATCTGTACAATAAGCTGAATTTTGATGACACTTTTTCTGCTTGGAGAATACTTAGGGCATAAATCCTCCTGTCACTTTCAGAAAGGGCTAAGATCAAAAGAATTAGTTACCATTTTAATACATTAACTACCATACTTTGCCTAACAATGTTCCCAAGTCCTAGTATATGTTTAGCAGCATCCTGTAGACTGACAATTTGTTTTGCATTTAAGCATACTCTATTAAACATCTCAACACTTCATGAGTTATGTCTCACTGTTTCCTTTCAATTTGTCTGATCATTGAAATAATCATGCCCTCTCATCCTCTGGAGATTAAGTATTATATGTGGTTTTGATCAGATTGAACCACTTCACATTGATATTTTTTTAGCAACGCTTTGTGAATATCTCTCTCATTTTCAATCTGAAATGGTTCAGAGAACAATGATATCGGTCCCCTTCCTATGAGTTCACACCTGGTGATCAAGATGAAAGGTAAACCTTGGCAATATTGCTGTACAGCATGATTGTCTGGTAGTTCATCTACTGCTGCATTCTATGGCATTCCTCCACAAGTACTTCACTTTCTCCTAATTTTCTTGTCTCCCTGAGTACCTTGCACAGTTTTACGAAATTCACCAACCCTTATGGCTTCCATCTAGGTGCTGTTCCAAAGCTTGATGCTGCCAAAACGTGCAGCCTTTAGAAGACTTTATAGCTTGGTTGCTGTTAGGAGATAGATGCTAGTGCTGAGGAGGTCTCTGTGGCATTGACTTCGAAGGTTATGACTCCCTTGTGGGCTCCTCCCTGGACAGTTTCCTGTTTGCTATATTTTGAATAGCTCTCCTCCTTTATGCCTCCTTGCGTTGCTGTTTCATCTTCAAAGTGGTAAAATCTTGGACTGAAATATGGACCTAAGCACTCGGGAGGCTGAGGCAGGAGGACTGGTGCGAGTTCGAGACTAGCCTGGGCTTCAAAAGTGAGCTCAAGGCCAGCCTCAACTGCATAGTGAGACCCTGTCTCAAAAAGACCGAAAAAAAAAAAAAAGAAATATGGACCTAAGTAAACCTCTCCTCCTTTAAGTCTTGTGTGTGCACTGGGCATTTTCTTTCTTTTTTTTTTTCTTTTTTTTGTGGGACCAGGGTTCGAACTCACGACCTTACACTTGCCCAGCAGGCACTTGTGCCTCGGAGCTATCTCCCCAGCCCCTGCACTGGGCATTTTCATACCAGTGGCAAAGAAAGCAAATGAGGTGCCTAGATCTCAAGGCATACCTGACAGTACCTGCTTCCCCTTCTCTGGAGTTTTGCTTTGATAATGTATCTCCAAGTCTTTTCATAATTGCTCATCTACTTTAACATAAACCCCAAACAAAGCATTTGAAAGTTCAGTTTCAGAATAAATTTCATGGCTAAAAGCAGTGTGTCAGCAAATTCCTAACTCTCCTTTTGTTTATAATCTTCTTATGCAGCTTAGAATCTATTCAAGCTATGCCTGGGTTAACCCTACATTTTGTGTGTGAAAATTCTGTGGGAGAAGCAAGTGTCTCACAGTGATGTAAAATCTCTTTAGTACCTGGTGCTTTTAAAGTCTAACAGGGCAGCATGCAGTGTACCT
Source organism: Myocastor coypus (assembly GCA_004027025.1). NCBI lineage: Eukaryota > Metazoa > Chordata > Mammalia > Rodentia > Myocastoridae > Myocastor > Myocastor coypus. The sequence continues at coordinate 7,383 of PVJA010020479.1, read as the reverse complement.
GGAGGCTTAAGTTAAAGAAAATCTGCAGAGTGAATATGTCCAAGGTGTCCTCACAGATGAGCCTATCCTCTCTGTTAATGCTCAATGTTTTCACATCTCCTTGCTTTAGAATAACATACCTTCTGTGACAGCATATTGAAATGTTACTAGAAATATTTTACTCCTTCGAGGTTCCTGCCTGAGAGTGATATTTCCTTTTGAGTAAAGAAAACCTTTGCTTTCTCGCAGACTTTAAGTACTATTTAATCAGCATACATCTGCCATTATTCACTTTTTTCCAATGATTTAATTGGACTTGACTGTTACCTTCTGATTTAATACCAGGGAAGGAATTGTCAACTTCTTTAATATGTAAAATTTCATAACTATTGCATCTGGTATAGCTAGCATTTTCTTGGTTCCCCAAAGTAGCTGTAGGAGAAATCTTTAGCACTTGGAAAAAGGTTATTTGATCAATGTACTATTCTATTGGTAAATTTTCTACCATTCTAAGTAATATCATCCTTTTCTGTCATGCAATAAAAGAAATATTTTATGAACAAGACGTTTACTGTAGGAAGGAACAAGTGAGGGTCAGTATATACAGACCTTACATGGTGTTAGTCCCATGTACGAAGGGCCAAGAGCAAATGGTTTTGGTTGCAGTATTGTCCCAATAACGTTTTATCAAACTTAAAATAAAAATTCCTGAGTCAAGCTGCAGTCTCCTTTGTCTTTCTGTAGTAAATCTGCTTAAGTATCCATATTGTGCTGGATCATTAACTGAGAGAAGCCTGAGGAAAACATGGTCTCAGTGAAAATAAATGTACTCACTGTGGATTCAAAGTACAGTAGCTGGAGACTTCAGTGTAATGCAGATTCCACAGGACACCTTAGCGGCACACTTCTATAGCTCCGACATAGAAGTGTGTGCCCTTCACATTTAATTTCATGGACTCTCCATGTGAACCTCCTTGAGGGAGCTAAGGGACTTGTGCAGTGAGACTAAAGAAGAGGAAAGACTGAGTGGACTGTGCACCGGGTAGACAAAAATAGATGGAGACACCAGACACTGTCCCAAACACATTTCTCTTACTCCATGATATTTCATAGAATCCAACTTGCCTACATTTTAAAGTCATGCACCTGCATAAAATGTAGCACAAAGGAATAATATGTCACTTTGAAGGATAATATTATGTGAGGATTGAGAAAGACAATGTACACTACAAAAATATTGAAATCAATCTCATTGAAAAATATGTGTATACTTTTCCACTAGGATTTATAGAGTTCAGTCTTTTGTTCTTCATGCTTGTTTTATGTTACTCTTCCTATATATATCTCCCATTTATTTTACCTCACTGCTTGCTTATATATATATATATATATATATATATATATATATATATATGGAGATTTTTTATGTAAAATCTCCCTTTATATTACCTATCACCCTTAGAAATATTATCAAACATAAGGCTCTGTGTTTATCTTGGAAAATAGAAGCATGAGATTCAGGTGCTAAGAAATATGCCCTGATAAGCACAATAGAGTAAGCTTGGCTGGCCAGCAACCACAGGGCACGTGTCCATGTGCACATACATGTTCAGTGTATAAGGGATTGTGGGGATCAGTGTTTTGAGTTTAGTTAGTTGGTTTATAGGAATGGAAAGAACAAATGCAAATTCACACAATAAGGAACGAAGAAGGTAAAATCACTTCAGATCCTATGGAAATTCAGAAGATCATAAATACATGGAAATGCTTTACACACATTTGATGGAAAATACAGAAGGAATGGGCAGATTTCTAGACAGATATGAATCACTAAAGCTGAATCAAGAAGACCTAAAATTATGAACAACACAATATTCGTGAAATAGAAAATTCAATTAAAAGTGTATCAACAAAGAAAAGTGCAAGGGCCAGTGAAAGAGCAAGAGGACTGAGGACCTGCTTAGGCAAGCTCAGGGACCAGGCTTTGATCTGCAGTACCACAGGCCATGCTGGCTCTGCCTCTAGATGAGCTGAGTTGGCCACTGAGACAAGGCATCTTGGTGCATGCCTATAAGCGCAGTACTGGGAGGCTGAAAACAGGGAGATCTCTACAAGTTGGAGCTGCTTGGTGAGACCATGCACCGAATACAATAAAGATAAAATTCAGATCCTGGTGGGTTGATTGCTGAATTTTACTAGAAATTTTTTTTAAGAATTTTTTAATTTTTTCTTTATTTTTTTCTTGTTTCAGAACCTTTGCTTATTTATTCACTCTTTTTTATGGCCGGCTCAGCCCGCCCCAAGGGCAGGGCTGGCACAACATGTGGTGCCAGGGATCGAAGCATGGTCCGTGAAACTGCCCAAGCTTTCCCAAGCAGGTGCTTTAGACCACCGAGCCATTCCGCCGGGCCCCTTTACTAGAAATTTAGAGAAGGTTTAATGCACTTCTCAAATACTTTAATTTAATACTTCTCAAGTTCTTTAATGCAATTGAAATGAAGCAATACTCTCTACTCATTCTTGGAGGCAAATATTATCCTGATGTCAAAACCACCAAAAGACTAAACTAATTAGATCATTATAGACCAGTCTCCCTAAAGAAAATAAATGCAAAAATATCACTAATAACCACCAACAGAGTGAAATGACAATGTATAGTGTGGGAAACAAAATAAGCAATCCTACCACAGATGAGGTACTTATGTCTAGAATGTATAAATAATTGAAAAAACTGAGACCCACAAATTCAAAGACTGAATCCAAAAATGTATATCTGAGATGAATATACACTTCTTAGATGAAGAAATACAAACAGCAACTATAAGAAAAATTTTCAGCATGGTTGTTCCTTTGAGAGATGCAAATTAAAACACTATCAAGAGCCTACTTCATCCTAGATACCATCAAGAAATCAACCAGTAACAAATGCTGAAAGGGCTGTATTCCATTGTTGGTGGGAGTGTAGAGTGGTGCTACCACTGTGGAAATTAGTATGGAAATTCCTTAAAAAGCTACAATTATAGTTTCTATTCAACTCAGATATTCCCCTTCTGTGTATCCTCCAAGAATTAGAAATATCATAACATAGTGATGTATGTGCACCAATATTTATAGGAGCACAATTTGTAGTAGCTAAATCTTAGAAAAAATAAAAATATACATCAAGTGAGGAGCAGGTGAAAACGATGTGGTATCTTTATACTGTGAAATACTACTCAGCTATAAAAGACAGACTTGAGATAGTTTGGATAAATGGATGCAACTTGAGTGCATACTCATAAGTGAAATAAGCCAAACTTATATTTGCAAATATTATGTTGGCTCCTTCATGTGAGAAATTGAAAAAGTAAACAAGATCGACAATATATAATATTGAGAAAGGAGAAGTAGTAATTTTTGTGACCATATTTTGTACTCTGAGTAAATAGTTTGAAGATGATAATGCTCAATTTATTAATTATTGTAAATAAATACTGATTTATTTTATAAACACATTTTGTTTTACCATTTGTCAATAAAATAAATAAAGAAGAGGGGCCAGGGAGATAGCTCAGTGGAACAAATGCTTGCCTGGCAAGTGCAAGGTCCTGAGTTTAATCCCTGATACCACAAAAATAAATAAATAAAAATAAATAAATAAATATTGAAAAAAAGAATGTCTGAATTTTAGAGGTCTAAGAAAAAGTATAAAGAAAATTTTCCTTGGTTTTATTATAAAGTACAGAACACAAGAGAGGTTCAAGAAAGCAGAACAAGATGTAGAGACAGAGAAAAATGTTTCCTTGTATGGTTTGGGAAAAATGTTCTTCATTTGTAGTAAACATTTTTAAAGGTTTAATAGTTTTAAATGTGTTAAATACTTTTAAATGTATTAAAAATTTTCACATTAGAGGAAACCTACAGAGACACTTGTTCTACCCATTACTTATCACTATCCCTCTATATATTATTCATTTAAAAAACCTACTATGTTTAAGTTGGTACTTTTTACTGACCCACAAATATATACTGTTTATGGTAATTGGGTCATGTGATATTACAATCTATGTAGCACAAATATATATTTTTCTAAGTCCTTTGTTCTAACTTTTAACATGTACACATACAGCGCATTATTTTTTTCTGTACCATACATATACACATCAGATCTTCTTGCTCCTAATTGTAAATTAATACTAACTACACAGCTTTTTCCTAAACATTCAGCTTTTGTGAGATCAGAATTTTGGATCCCATTCATGAGTGATATCAAACATTATTCATATTCTTGTGATAGTCATTGTCATTACGATCTCCAGTTTCAACTCTTGCTTTTATGGCAGTTAGCATTCCACTATGTCTATACATCATGTTTTTTCTGTGTATTTATTTATTGTGTACATGTACCACATTTTCTCTAAGTGTCTAAACTATGTCACAGCATTGTTACTGTGGATATAAACTTAGGCTACTTTTCTTTCGTGGTTGTAGTGAATAGTGTTCCATTGCTTATGAGAGTATGGATTTCTCTTTGGCATGTTGGTTTTATTTTCTTTCGTTGTATATGTAGGATTATGATTGCTGGATCATTATATTAGTTCGATATCTATCTATCTATCTATCTACCTATCTATCTATCTATCTATTTATATTTATTTTTACCAGGATTCAAACTCAGAACCTTGTGCTTTCCAGGCAAGTGCTTATGCCACTGAGCTAAATCCCAGGACCCCATTATTAATTTTTGGAGAACTTCCATACTGTTTTCAATAATGACCATAGTAGTTAACATTTCTATTAATAATATGGTTTCCTTTTCTCCTCCAACTTGTAGAGACTTTGCTAGTACTTATTATTTTTAGTCTTTTCATTAAGATCTATCTTATTGGGATAGCAAACTGTGGCATTGATATGCAATTCCTTTATTATACATGACACTTTGATGTTTGATGTCACCCTTTTTGCCTGTTTTTAATTTTGTCTAATCTTTTGGTCTTTCAACAAATGCATCCATTATAATGTGCCTTCCTGCTCATATTAGTAGCGTTACTGGGCCAACATGAGATTTCGTTCTTGTTTTTTTATACTTCTTTCACAAGTAATGATGCTGCAGTTCTTCATATGCCTGCTCTTCATCTGTATCTCGCCCCTGTAGGATAAACCTGGTGAAGATATCCTGGGCAGTATGTTTTGTGCTGACCAAGGTGACTAGAGGGATGTAAATTTTACTCAAATGCAACAAGGTAGTATTTATATTGTTGTCGTTGATTACAGTCTCCTGCTACCACACCCAGTCTCAATCACTGTCTCAGTGTGCCCCGGGGAACAGGGTGGCACAACCTGGTTGATGCACTCTGCCTAAACAGGTGGTTTAATCTGCTGAGCCGTCTGGTGGCCCCTATACTTTTAATTTATTTTTAAACATATAACTTTAGTCAAAGAAGTTTTTTTTTTATTTTTTATTTATTTATTTATTTATTTATTTATTTTTTTTTTTTTGCTTTTTGAGACAGGGTCTCACTGTGCAGTTCAGGCTGGCTTTGAGCTCACTTTTGTAGCCCAGGCTGGTCTCGAACTCACAACGATCCTCCTGCCTCAGCCTCCCAAGTGCTGGGATTACAGGCGTGCGCCACCACGCCCGGCTCAAAGAAGTTTCTAAAAAACAGATGAAGTTGAAGCAGCACACATCAAGTTTACCAATTTGTGTTACAATTTGTATCCTTAATAATCATCTTATCCTTAATTTATAATACATACAGATAGATTTTCCTTCTCTGGCCATAATTTATGATACATACAGATAGATTTTCCTTCTCTGGCCATTTTTTTTTCCAGTCTTTTACTCATTAATGGATGAAAGGCATTTGCTTAAGCCCAAACTTCAGATTTCATTTAAAATTGCATTAATAAGAACAAATAATTAGAAGAATAAAAGGTATTTGAAATTTGTTCAAAATTATACTAAGTGAGAAGTTAAGGCGAGATTCAAACTGAATTATATTTTGGACAATTCTTAACTCTTGAAAACCGTGGATATATTATCGCTAACAAAACATCTAGTGTGATAATACTATACTGTGTAATCTATACGCATGTCTCTCTGTATATTTGTTACCTATCCTCCCAAAATTAAACATTTTTCTGGAAATGTCCTATGTAGTAACAGTAATATAAAAATAAACATTATTGCCGGGTGTGGTGGTGCATGCCTGTAATCCCAGCACTTGGGAGGCTGAGGCAGGCGGATCAGTGCAAGTGTGAGACCAACCTGGGCTACAAAAGTGAGCTCAAGGTCAGCCTGAACTGCATAATGAGACCCTGTCTCAAAAAGACAATAAATAAATAAATAAATAAATAAATAAATAAATAAACATTATTCTTACATTAATAAATATTAACATTTATATTTTTACTACCTAAATTAGATAAAGCTTTTATCTGCAGAAAATTTGTTAGTTGACGTTATATTCATGGTAATTAATGACCTCATTTATGAAATGAGAAATGATAGACAAAATCAATTAAAGAAGCAAAGTAGCCAGGAGTGGAAGAAAAGAAAAATGGAGCTTTAGTTACTAGCAAAGAAAAATAGAAATCAGTAAAGAGGGATGCTCTTAATTATGCTAATAAATTGCTATGCAACTCTCGGAATGTTATTATGTTAATATAAACACTTACAAAATATGTGCATATGCTAATTTCTTTGAATATATGTGTATATAGGAATACATTTCATGCTTGTCACATTAAGATGACTTCATGAATTTCAGCTTTTTAGTTTTTGGTGTGATTTATCCCAAAGTAGTTTTTTACATTTGTGGGGAGGGGATTGATCTACGTTTTCTCATGACTTTATAAGTATGCTATTATGCACCACAAATTTTTAGCCTCTATTTTTGTCCACTCAAACACATACAGAAATGAAAGATGTTTAATTAATCTCTGATAGATTATTGAGATTATTAGTGGCAAATATTGACACAAGAACACAGATGATTTCTGTAGCAAGATTACATATATCTGACACATTTAACTCATACTAATGGTAATTTTTCTTCATCTCTGATTTTAAATTCTTCAATATCTGTGGATATCTCTTTTGTGTCATAACTTTTTTTTTTTTTTTTGGTATTCACAGAAAGAAAATTTTATTTATGATAATTTATAAAAAACTATACTCAGGAACATCAAAATGTGCAGTAATTATAAACAGACCAAGGGGAACTGCATATTAAGATGAAAAATCAGAGTTTGCTTTTCAAATTATATGTATTTTTTTTCCAATTCTTTTATTGTTTAAATTTAACAATGGTTATATTACATATTTTCATCATCGGATCAGTTTAGATTAATACATATAGGTATATAAGATTGATCAAACAACTAAACATTAACCTTTCTAAATCCACATTACTTTTTTTTTTT
>PVJA010020478.1:0-32500 GCA_004027025.1 Myocastor coypus | reverse complement strand
TGCTTCTTTTCTTTCTTTTCTTTATGGCCTGCTCAGCCTGCCCTGGCGGTGGGGCTGGCAAAGTATGTGATGCCTGGGATTGAACTGCAGTCCATGGCACTGCCTAAGCTTTCCTAAGCAGGCACTTTAGACCACTGAGCCATCCTTCTGGCCCCAGATTTGTGCTTTTTCTACAGAAGCAATTCAGAACTGTTGCTTGAAAAATGTTATCTATTTTTGTCTTTTGTCAGTTTTTAAAGTAGCCACATTGGGACCCTGAGAATAATGTTCAATTTCTTTTAAACTTACTGAGACTTTTGACATGTTTGTTCCACTGCAAGTTTGATCATTTGTACATATTTTATTGAAAAGAATGCATATTTTCTGTTTGTCACCTGCACTAGTCTGTATATATCTATCAGACCAAGCTTGCTACAGTGTCCTACAGATTTCTGTAGTATAAGTAAATTCTTGCCTGCCGGAGCGGTTTCTGATGCACTGCTTTAGAATTGCCTGTTGTGATAATATCAGTTTCTCCCTGTAATTCTGTCACTTTTGCTTTGTACATACAGTCTGAGGCTATGTTGCTGTGAGGAACATAATATTCGTGGCTGCTATGTCTGCTTGGTTGGTCCTTTCCTTTTCTAATTATGTAGGGTTCTTTATCTCTGTAAATGCTTTGGCTTTAAGTTTGAATTATATCTGCCGGGGGAGTTGCTCGCCTGCTCCACTGTGCTGCTGCCTTCCCGTGTTGTTCTCGTTGTGCCAGAAATATCCTTTTCCATTCCTGCGTTTTCAGCCTCTGTGGGTCATTTGTATTAGCGCGTCTCTTGCAGGGAGCAACAAATCACTAAATTAAGAAAAATCCAATCTGTTAGAGTCTGGTTTCCAATCTGTGACAAATCTGTTTACATTTATTATGAATATTGGAATGAGAAATCAAGTTATTTTTGATGGTGTCGTCTTATATTTTCTTTGCTGTGGTTTTACTATTTTTCCATCCCTTTTTCTCTTTCACTTATGAGTATCAAACCTTTGATTGTCCTCCTGTGCCAACTTGGAAAGTTTTATTCCTATGTTTGAAATTATCTTTATTGTTCTTAAATGTATTTTTGAAGATTAAGTTGCACAAACTTGTAAAAAACCCATCCAAAAATCAGTATTCTCTTAATCATGTAATATTTTGGTATAACTGCCTTCACATTCTTCCGTCTTTTTAAAATTTATTTATTTATTTATTTATTTAGTAAGTACAGGGTCCCTGGGGCAGGCATTATGTGTGGTACCAGGGATCAAACTTGGGTCTTTGTGTTTCAGAGGCAGGCACTTAGACTGCTGAGTTATCTCCCCAGCTCCATTCTTCTGTTTTTGCTTATTACAAAAACTTCAAACAAGGCAGAAATAGTGCAGAAATGTTTAAAAAAGATGCCCTAAATTCCATTATGCCAGATAAATAAAATTAGATGCATTGAAACAGTTACCTTTATTAAAACTAATCCTCTCTAGACTTTATTTCAAAATGTAAAGTACATGAGGTATAATTTACTAGAAATTAATAGAAGAAAATGCTACTGAAATGAAACAGGAAATTACAAACTTCAAAATTTTCTTTCAAATGTAAAGCATAACTTCTTAGAAAATCTACTAAAACTATAAAGATTGTGAAAACATCAGGAATTTTATAATTACTATTAAAAAATTTCAAATGTCAAACTTGTTTAGACTTTCACATTTAGAACCCAGTGATTCCATTTTTTGAAAAATGAGTCATGGCTGAAGTTACTTCCCTGTCATTTTATTGTCCCATCTCTTGAGATTTGCTGCTTATAAAAATATCACTTTACCTTGTCCAGGTCAATTAATGTCATATTTAGTTCTGCAATTATAATTTCCCTAGTTACTGAATGTTTGTCTACATTTAAATGAATTATTCTCTGCTCATCCTGAGCTCTTTCACTCAATTTCTGAGGTCATATTTATTATTATTCTTCATGTACTAATTGTCTTGATGTAGCCCCATGTCCCTGTATTTTACTTCCTGAAGTATTTAATGTTTCAGGATGTGTTTCTCTTGTCTCCACACACGAGTAACTTCAGCTTGGTATACTAGTCTTTGCTCACTTTTCTCCCTCAAGATACGGAGACAGCACTGTTTGCCTGGCTCTGGACATTGCGATTCACAATTCAGTTTCTGGATTGAGTTTAGCATCATGTGTGGTTTTGTGATTTCTGCATAGATATGAGACCATTTCTCTCAACTTTGAAGTTTAATGATTTCACCCAACGGGAGGCATCTCTGTGTTGAGATTTCAGAGTAAAATTTCCTGAAGCATATTGTGCTCTCTTGTTTGTTTATTTTCCTTTGTTTATGGCACGTTCATTCATTTTTTAAATACAGGGGAAATTTCTTGCATTATATCATTGAATACATATCTTGTTCTATTTGTTGGGGTTTCTTCTCAGGCCTCTTGATTATTCTTAAGAAAAACTATCTTTATAGTGTCTCTCCAATGGTTTTAATTTGTTTTTGTATATGCATTCATTTTTATTATGTCAATTATATATTATATAATTTTCTCTATGTCAGTGATTAGATTATCAATGGTGTCTGTTCTGTCTTTCCATAATAATGTTATTTGCGTTCTAATTTTGTTTCCCAAGCTTTCTAATCTCTTTTTGCATCTCATGCTGTAGTTTTACCATCTCATCTTTGAATCTTAATTGTACCAAATTCATGTTTCTATTAAATTTCCCATTCATTTAAAGCAATTACAGTGATTTTCTTCTTTTCCCTGAATAATGTCTTTGTCTCTTTGGGCTCCTTCTCTCTTTGGGGCTATGATTCTATCCCTTCTCTCTGTGGTGCTTGCATGGCTTCCCTGTCAAGACATTCCCTCTTGCTCACCTGTGGTGACCTTTGCCAGGCGTCACCCTGCCTGATGCCTTATTTTCCCTCATAGCCAGGGTATGAAGGCTTCATAGCTTGTTTTCATCTGCTGTCTCAGGTGCCAGTAAAGGGAGGTGAATGCACCCTTGGGTAAGGAAGCTCTGTCAGATTCTCAGGGACTCACAACTGCTTTGTAGATTTTTATGAAATGTCTTGGGGTCTCCCGTTCCATCTGGGAATGTACACACTATTCTTGAGGGAGTACGCCAGCCACTGGGACAGCTCCTGGAATCTTCCTTACCAGAGGAGAGTCTCAGGCCTTTTTGATCTCCCAGTCCACTGTGTCTCCTTACTCCATTAAAGTAAGAAAAAGAAGAAAAAAAAAAAAAAAAAAAAAAAAAACAGAGATGCTTTCTAAGTCAGGTATAAAAGGGTCTGAGATGAGAAGTGGGATGGAAGTGGTTTATTAAAGCGGTACCTCCAGGGTGGCTGTGCAGGAAGATGGGCCAAGGAAGAACTTAGCTTTTTCATAGATTTGTTAAGGGGACCATGGGTCAATATTTCTGGGGAAGGGGAAAACTTAAAAAAGAATAACTGGGAAAGTATTATAATCTTCTGTGCTACAGTAGAGCATGAGGCCATGATGGACACTCAGCTCTCTGTCCTCAGCCATCCATCCAAGATTACCCTCTGGCAGTGTTGGGGGCTGGCCTGGAAGAACAGCCCAGACCTTCATTGCCTATGGAGCTAAACATATCCTTTTAGATTATGGTTACTAAATTGCCATTTACAATGACCATACGTGGGTGCCAAGAGATAGCTCAAGGATCTTCTGTATTCCTAATGTAGTTTTTCATGTTTCTGAGTTTCAACTCTTCTTTCCCTGACAGTCCTGGCCAAGATGGTAACTTCTTTCTTTTCCTGATGGTCCATGGCATGAGGAGCCCCAGATGACCAGGTGGCAGTTTCCCTTCCTAGGGTGACTCTGCTTTCTCTGCAGGATGACTCCTCCAGCTGGCACCTTCAGGGTTGTTTATGCCTCGTCTCTTCTGTCATCCAGTGTGTAACTTGGTGCAAGGTAATGCACGCAAAACTCAGTGACAATAAATCACAGTTTGCCTTAGATAGTGGTCTTTGCTGAGACAATCTGGGCAGCAAAGGCAAAGCCCTACCACAAATATCTGTGTATCCCTGCCAGCATGAATCACCTTGCTTTCCAGGGTAGAAATGTTGGCTATAATTAACTTGCTATGACATTAACTTTTGTTGTTATTGTGGAGGACATCGAAGGCTTCTTTTGGCCGAGTGAACATTCACAGGGCAGGTGTCGGCACAGTGGACACCAGGTTTTGGAGTGGTCGACATCATCCATGCAAGAGCTGCTGCCTACTTGGTTGATTAATGCCTGAGCTTTTAGAGCCACTGTTACATGGGAGACAATAGAAATCCATTGTTATCTTGCACCCTCGTGATGTGTGGACCCTTTCTGGCTTGCCCTTCCTCTACCGGCCGATTGTAATTACTCATTTGCTCCTCCAGTAAGGCTACTCTGTGTTCCATGGTGAGGGACCCGGTGGCAGCTTTTGCAATCCATGAGCTGATATTTTAGGTAAGGGAGAAAATGTCTATTTTGCAGCAGCAGGTACCATAACTAGCTCTAAAACCTTAGGCTTGAGTGCTGTAACTCTCTTACTAGGCTTATCCAGAGTCTCCATCCTGTATTTTCATTGACCATAAATATTTTTAGCACCATAAAATCTGTTGAATCTTATGACTCAGGTGTCAGGTCTGCTTGTACTGTATCATTTGCCTGAAGCAGAGCCTTCTTGTACTCTGACCCTACTCAAAATTGCTTGTTACATGAATCAGAGTAATAGTCTAAGTTCAGACTGTGCTGCTTTTAAGCCTGAAGAACTTACCAAGCATGTGCTCTTCCTTAATGGCAGGTGAGGTAAGATACAAAAATGTGCCTGTGACCACTGGGCCCTTGGGATCTTTGTAGAGTATGTCTTTCAACCTCTTCAGAACAATCTTGGACCAGTGTAATTTTCTGTGAGATGTCCAGTGTTGAAGGTCATCTTGAGCTGTACTTTAACACAGTTCACAGCTAGATCCAGAAAAAGGTCATGGATTCATGGATGTATACTGTCGTCTGTCCTATGTGAATAAAGGCTTCTCCTCAGTCTTTTTCTGGGTGAGGATTTAAGCAAACCAAAGGCACTAGATCAGTAGTTATGTATTACCTAGCAAGGGCAATGTTGATCCGTTTTAGGTAAAGACACCATAACTGGCCAATATCTATGACTGCGGATAGACATCATTAAGTCTGAGGTGGTCTGCTGCCATTCACCATGATTCATGTGCATTTATTTTTCAGATTCTAGACTTGTGAACTAAGTAGGATGTGACCATAAAGGAGAGCTTCACCACTGTGTCCTTTAAGTCTCTGAGAACAGCACTCATTTCTGCCTCTACACACAGACTATGGGATTGTTTTGGATTGCCTGAGTCAAGTAGTCAAGGGACAATTTTGAGGACAGGCATTTGGCCTTTCCTACCATGCTAGCTGCTAAGTCTGTTGTAGTGGTGATCCTTTGTGTCAACTTGGCTAGATATACTCTGTGGTTGCATGCCCTGGGGTGGCCCCATCCCCAGCCTTAGGGCCCACCCCAGGCTGGGGAGGGTCTTCCCAGAGTGACTCAGCACAAAAAGGGTGCATGAAGGGGTTGAGGAAGAATTCCGTGTTCTACTCCCTTAGAGGAACTGAAGTCTTTGCTGTCAGCTTAGACATCATCTCCTGGCTTCCAACACAGACTCTTTGGTTGTGGGCTTGGATCCTTCAGTTTTTCGTCTGTTCATCTTTTCATCACAGACTCTTCAGCCTTTCACCCCTTCCATCACAGATGTTGGGACTGAATCCTTCAGTCTCTGGTATGCAGATGCCCTCTGCGTGCTTCCTCATCTGACTCTGGGCCTGACCATTGTAAACCAATCTTGTCATTTCTTATGCATTTATACATCTTGCGTTATCAGTTCCTTGTATTATATGTTTTTCAGTAAAACCCTGACTGATCTGTATGTCCACTGTGATTATATGTTCAGGAACTAAATAAGTGGTTGCTTCGTAGGTCCGTAGGACTATTAGATCCCCTGAGAGAAAGATTCTATTCATTACTTGTACCTTTACCTTCCACTAAAGACCTATTACTCAGAATTAGTGGTGTTTAAATTTCCTGCGGTATTGTGGGGTTGGTCTTTCCTGTGCAAAGCTTTACCTTCAATTGATGTGCCTGAGAACTAACATAGCGTGAAAGTATTCACCGATGTGGTTAATCTCCATTTTGTGTTAATTTTTATCCAGTTTTTGGTCACTGTCATTGTCAGCTGTGTTTATTTCTTACCAGTGGACACAGCATAGCATACTGAACATCATTGCACATTCCTACTCAGTCAGATTCCCTGGTTGTCATCTTGACCTTGGCTTCTGTCTTGCCTCTGTGACAAGGTGGTGTGGAATTCTTCTGTCTTCAGTGACCCCAGGGAGCCCATGACAACATCAATTATCAAATAGCTTGAAGAAAACAGCCACACTAGAGTTTCTTACTGGTACCTCCTCAATTTCTGTTTTTCCTGCCTACCTATTTCCTTTCTACTCCTTAGCAAAGGAGGTTTTCTCTGGATTTTCTTGAGGAACATCACCACATATAGAAAACTGAGATCTTATATAATAGATCCATTTAAGCGTTCCAATTCTTGGAAATAAAAAGATTTGAATGTCTAATCTAACAAGGTTGCCCTCAAACCTACCTATTTATAGTAAGATCCCACCTCCGAGATTCTAGAAGCTATCCAGAGTTGGTTATAAAGTGGGAAATTTCTTATCTAGGTTTATATTCTGTGCTATTTCCCTACCCATCTTTGGTTCCACAACTGTCAAGGACCAATTCTAACAGAGCCCACATGATTCTTGTAGGATCTTATTGGTTGGGTCACTTGGTGAATGGCTCTTCTTCTGGAAGGGCTTAGCATTTTTATAGTGGGGTTCTGCTGAAACTTGATCCTACTTATTATTCTAGTGGGCAGTAGGGAAGGTGAGGGCAGATCTTGAGAAAAGACAATGTCTTGGAATGGATTTGTCACGCTTTGTGGCTTTTGAATAGATGTGAGACAGAAGGATCTAACAATATTCTTGAGTGACATAGTAGACAACTATAGGCAGGGAGAGAAATCAGGGGTATCTGGATTTAGGAGACTCAGTCTCTATCTGAAGTCTCCACATCCAGTTCTTTCTTTCAAAGCTTTCGCAAAGAGGACGCCAGTTTGTTTTCTTTAATTTTGTTGCCTTCACAATCAGATTGTAGGGCTCATCTTCAGCATGGTCTCCCCCACCCCTAGGAAGGTTGACCACCTTAACCACTGCCAGTATCTCCTATTATCCATATTTGAAGTAAGTAATTGGTGGACTTGAATCTATTATTTCTATTCTTCAGTTCATTAGTCGCACTTAGCAGTATCTAACTGACCCTACTTAGACAGTATCATTACTATCTTCTTCAAATATGTACCTCAGATTCTAGATGTGTCAGTTATCTGGGGTGTCCTTTCCCAAGGTTAGCCATGAATCCAACCTTTCCTTGATATCTTTCACAAATCAGGGGCACAGCTTCAGGCTCATGCAGTGGCTTTCAGTCATGCTCCCATTTCACATGAGATACTCAGTCCCCCCACCCCTCATGGCGTGGAGGCCTTGGATGCATCCACTGTGTTTCTAACTCACCTCTTATCTTTGTACTATATCTTTGGAATGTTCACCTTATTTTTGAGGATAGTTATGTGTATGGCATTGCCACCCCGAACGCACGTGATTTCATCTGGAGATAGTTGTGGATGTTGCAGTTTTAAAACCTTATATTTCACCTATCATAAAATGGCAGAGCCTTCAAACAGGAACTTACAACCCAACCCTGAGTCCCAATCAAACCTTTTCAATGTCTATCTTATTTTTTATTTATTTTAAATTTTATTTATGCATGTTATGGCTGACTCAGCCTGCGCCGGGGGTGGGGCTGGTGTAACATGTGGTGCCAGGGATTGAACTGTGGTCCCTGCAGTTGCCTAAGCTTGCCTAAGTAGGCGCATTAGACTGCTGGGCTATCTTGCTGGCCGTTCAAAGTCTATTTTTTTTTTTTAAATGATTCAAACAAAGGCTTTTCAACTTAAAAAAAAAAGTAATTCAAGTGTCTAAGGTACCTAATTCTTAATTGTGCTTTTTTGATATATGACTTTGTCACTATTTTGTGGTTGCTGTTTATTGCAATATTTTTTGGAAGCCTCTAGGCCAGGAAGAATGCTGAACACTTTACAAAGATTGCTTCATTTAATTTTACTGTGTATGATCTCCACTTTATTTTATTGACGACAAAATGGAAGCTCAGAAGGTAAACTGCAAAATAAGTCAGTCAGTAGAAAAGCAGGTATGGAAACCCAGATTTTATAATCCCAGGTTTAGTATTCTTCATTCGCCTGTGTCTCAGATTCATTTAGTCACTCATTCACTTACTCAGTTGAGCATCAAATGCATGCTAGTCCCTGTGTATTTATTTCTCTGGTATGTAGGTGCTGGTGCATTGTGGGACTGTGGAGTATTTGAGCTTCTCAGAATTTGCTGGGTGGAACTTCGATTCTCATAATTGGAGGAAGGGTCAGGAGATACCATTTGTCCCATAGATGCTTGTGTCAGTTACAGTAATTTAATGTTTCCTCTCTTGAGCCTGGGGCACACCTTGGCGGAGTTCAGTACAGTGTTTGAATTGAATCATAATAAGGTCTGTATTTGATTTTCAGCAAATATTGACTGATGTACCACTGAGAGCTCTTAGAGCTAAATTAAGAGAGGGATACATCACTAATAATGGGACTTGTATACATAATTTTTCAAGTGAGACACGGGAAGCATTACCTGGAGCTGTTGCTGATGGAATGGTTGCCCCAGCGGTGAGACTGCTCACCCAGAAGAGGGGCGATCATTCTGTGCCGCTGTTGGGCAAGCAAGCATGTACCCAGCACCTTGCCCATCAGCTGGAGGCGGCAGGGCAGGCTGGTAGCATGGTCATTTTATACAGAATGAACCAAGGCAGCTTGTGTTCATGGAGAGAAGCAGGTACTGGGCACTGTTTTGGGGTGGGCTAGGGTACACTTAGGGCCACAAATGGAGATTTAGCACTCTAGACCTTTGAAGCGAGGATGAGAGGAGGGCTATTGTGGTCTGGCTGGGGCATATTGGAAGTGTGATTTTGGTTTCAAAGATAGAGCTTGGGGCCTAAGAAGGTTTTGAGGTCAATGGTGGAGGCATATCCTTTATAGTCAGATAAAGCTAGGAAAGAAGGTTCTTCAGCCCGATGGAGGCTTCTGGCTTGAGTGATGTCTTGGTCACGTTCTTCTTTACTGGGACAAACATCTGCCACCTGCAACTTCAAGGAGGAGAGGCTTATTTTGGTTCATGATTAAAATCTGTGGACAGCTGGTTCCAGGACAGAAACAAGGTGGCAGAAGAGCACACCAGAAGCAGGTTACATCAAGTCAGCCAGGAAGTGGAGAGAGAAGGGAAGAGCCAGGGAGGGAGATGTACCCTTCTTCAGCGTGCCCTAGTGGGCCCTGTCTTCAGAACACCCCCCTCCCCCACCTTTTAATAGCACCTTCTGCTGTGAGTGCATCAGTGGGTCCACTGGCTGAGGAGTGCCGTGCTCCCGGGACCCAGGCACACTCCCTTGGAACGCACGAGGCTTTTGCAGGACATTCTAGCTCTCTACCACAGCAGATGGATGGGAGAAGTGATGTTTTTGCTGCAGTACGCATACTCGGGCCTCAGGAGACCAGAGGAGCAACAGGGATCTGGGACCCTGACTCACTCTTACGGGGAAGGCCTCTCTGGCTGGGCTCGAGGTGGCTTCTAGGGGGCGCTCTCGCCCAGCACTGCACAGCCAAACTGTGGCTGAGCGCTTCCTGTCTTCAGGGCCTCCTAGGAAGGGGTTCTCACTGATGGCACTGGGCACACAGGTGCAACAATGGACCAGATGCGCTTAGAAACAGGGAAGACTGAGTAGAAATTTACTTCTACCATTTAACTAGCTCTGCGTCTTGGAGCAAATTCCTCAGCCTCTTGTGATCTCAGGGGGCTCAGTTGTCAAATGGAGACAATGGAGGTGACAATCTCCTAGCATAAATGGAAGGATTAAGTGAGGTAATAAAGGCAAAATTCTTTACCTCCTGTGATGTCACACAAAAGTGTCCAATCAATGCCAGTGGTTAGTTTTCTTTCATTTGCGGTTTTTGTGGGGTTTTTATGTCACGGCATGACTATTGAATAGTCCCTCTTGTTTACCTGACAGGGGACATTGTCTCTCTGTGGCTCTTGCTACCGCCTTGCTGGGGACATCTGTGAAGACGGGTGCTTAATGCCATGCCTGGGGGAGTCTCCATTGGTTTGGCTCATTTCCCTCCCACTGCCATGTCATAAAGCTCTCGGAATAAGCACTTAATCCTTAGGTGTGCTGACTGCCTACATTATTTGCAGATGTCATTTTTTTTCTTAGCACTGTAAGATGCTTAAAGAAGGCATGTGCTGGGAAGTGCTGGCAGATTTTTAACGTGCTCTAGTGCCCTGCGATGCGTTCTGCTATGAACTTGTGTCGGGATAGACAGGGCGTTGCAGAGTTTCACGGGGACAGATGTGGTAGGGTTAAAGGCTTTGGGGTCAGGCAGGTTTATATAAGGGTCAGCTGCTGGTAGGCCTCAAAAGCAAAGGTTTTCTAGAGTTGGAGAAGCAGGACAATCAAGGGAATTACCAACAGGGACTCAGCACTCTGTGACTGTCCCCTCCTGAGGACGGGATGAGGTCCTGGGACTGCACTTTGATATCAGGCAAGGACACAGCTCTGAGTGGATCCCTTGTCTAAGTGGAACAGGCCAGCTCCCTTGTAGTAGCCTGTACTAAAGACCCTCAAGATGCTGACTGAAGTCCTGCACATGATCGCCAGCCCAGGACTGGGCTGTAGCACACCTAAGCTCTCTCTGCAGCTGTATTTTACCACGTCAGAGAACATACAGCAGGACGCTCCTGCCATGAGACAGTGTACTGATGGGACCAAGAGGTCTCAGGTCATTTGCGGTCCTGTGTGGTTACCCGCAGAGCATGGCAGACATATTTAGAGAGCCAACATATTAATTAGGCTGGGGTAGGGGAGGGTCAGCTAAACCTGCTTGCAACCTAGTCTAACCCTTGAGGAAGTTCTGTGGAATCCATCTTTTTATTGCTCAGGGAGGCCAGACTCCTTCGACTTCAAGTTCAATAGCTGTCCGATGTCCACAGAGGAAAGGTACTTTCTGGTTGCATTAAGATAAATGCATAGACATGGTGCTGGGGCTGTCTCTTGCTGGGTGTTAAAATGAAAGAATTCTTTCAGTGTTTTAGGAAGTGGTCAGTACGGGTACTGGCACTGGTTATACCTTTTGGACTAGGTGACAAAACCTGACCTACCCTTTCCTATCTCACATCGGGGGATTCTGCAAGCTCATCTGGGAGTGGAGCCAATAGGCCAAAGCCTGTAGGTTGGAGAGTGTAAGTAGGTTCAAACATTATACTCAGCTAACTGCTCACTCAATCCCTGAGAGGCTGAGAGAGGAAGGGGAGGGAACAAGGTGGGAGGAAGAAAGGTGGGAGGGTGAATGTCACTGAGAGCCCAGGTAGCAGTGAGATGAGCTGTCTTGGGATCCTGTGGGCGAGGGGCTGGGGTAGGAGGCCTCTGTTGGATCACCTGAGTGTCAACTTGATTGGTTTGAGGATCCATTCCCAGGGGTTGGTAGAGCACACTGAACAGGTGTGTTTGGCAGGATCACAGAGGCATGCATGGTCTTAGGGTCTGCTTCTGGTTCTCCTTCTGTTTCTCTCTGGCACTGTTTCCTGGGCTGTTTCCCTGCTGTCATGAACTAAGGTTTTGTCCTGCTGTGCTCTTCCACTATGGAGTCTCTGCCTTGAGCCAGCTGATGTGGACTGAATCCTCTGAGAACACAAAAGAAATCAATTGTCTTCTCTGAATTGCAGGGATCTGGTGTTGGGTCCAGCAATGGGAAAGGTTAGCCACTCCTGACATGGGTGGGGATGCTAGTCACAGAGATGTTGCCTTGGATGGTGGGGGACACATTAGGTTGTCATGTGCAAGGGTCTGGGGTACAGATTCATGCTTGGTGAAGTCAGAAAAGCCTGGGCGGAGACCAGAAAAAGGAGAGAAACTCTCACCATGGGTTCTAAGTTGGTGCTCTCCTGAGAAGAGGATCAGGAGTGTTTTCTTCCTAGCTGGTGAGTGTAAGGTGCCTACTCAGCGCCAAACAATGGAAGAAGTTTGAGCTTTTGAAAAAGTGCAAAATAAATTTCACTTTTTGAGAAAAAGTATAGATTTCCTTCATAGGGCATTGGTAGCACCAAGCAGAAAGAAAAAGTTGATAATGTTAACTTTATTAAAATCAAGAGTGTCTGTTTTTTCAGATGAGATGGGTTTCGTTCAGGGGAGTATAGCCATAGACAAGAACTTCTGTTCTTCAGAGGCCATTGTAAAGGGAGCGGAAGGGCAAGCAACGGCCTGGGTAAGAGATTCATAACATTGTGCATGTGACGTGTGGGTTGAGGCCACGTGATATTAGGCTGCAGAGCGGTTCACTCCTATCTCCTTCTGTGACTAAGGGTTGGTGTGATGCTCTGAAGAGGTGGTTGCACCTTCCCAGGTGTGACCCACAAGGGAGAGGTGGCCCTGAGGGCAGTTAGCTGGAGTGGCCCAGAGGATCTGCCCCAGGGAGCAGAAACGTTAAGCCACTTGCCCAAAGTCGTTCCTGGTAGGTGGGGAAGCTGCAGGCCAGATGCACATCCTGTGATTTCTCACACGTCCAGGCCCTGTGATGGCTTATTACTCGCTGTTCTCTCTGTATGTCTGCCCCCAAACATGCTGCCGCTCCTCCTGCATCCTTTACTTTTCCAAGCTGGTGGTTGTCTGTATTTCTGTCCATTTCTCCTTTGAGGCCATTCCTTCCCGGTCCCCTCCCCTCCCCCTAGATGCTATAGAGGAGCCTGGACCTCACACTACCTGCCCATCTTCATATGAACATGCAACCCAGCCGAGCCAGTCAGTGTGATCTCTTGGCTGGTGTGACTGACTCAGAGATGGCCATCTTGGTGTTTAATCTTGACTGTACACTGAGCTGGATTATCAAATTAGCGAATTACACTTCTGGGTGTGTTGGTAGTGGTGGTAGGGTTTTTAGGGATGCTTGGAAAGTTTTAGGGATCAGCAGATGGAGGAGACAGTCCTGATTGTGGGTGACATCATCCAAGATGCTTGAAGTCCAGATGAAAAGAGAGGAGGAGGCAGTCAGCTTGTGACGGAAAACCTCCATCCTTTGCTACTGCCGTTACCTATGGACAACAGACTCCGGCTTCTTCAGCCTTTCAAAAGCAGTGACTCTCTAGGGAGCTTCCAGAGCTCAGCTGCAGCCTGATGCTGCGTTCTCAGCCCCTGTCATTCTCTGGCTTCCAGCTGCGTGGCCTGAGAAGCCATTGGATTCTCTGGGTCTCTAGCGTGCAATGTGTGAACACTCCTGCTGCTCCCTCTACCCTATTTAGTAGATCCCGGTGCGCGAGGCATATTTCCATTGATTGTATTCCTTTAGAAAACCCTAATCAATATGCTATATGGCCTAGGCTGGGACACTAGGTGCTCTGTGGAAAACGTGGACACAGAGCTACCACACACCCTTGGGGCAGGGATTCTTTACCCATTTACCTGGATAAAACTGCAATTGAGCATAATTGGTTTCCTGTTTGTATATTTTATTGTTGGCACATATATTTTGCTGATGATTAGATATATATTTTGCATTTTAATTTTTGTATTTATTTAACATATATATGTTATATATTAACATATAAATATGTTATATGTTTCATTATACATGTATTTATATTTCATTTATATATATATTAAAATGAAATATAAAATGCTTTAAGAAGGGTTCCATAGGCCTCACCATATCAATACAGGGGCTGATGGCCCTTACCTGGCTTAGGAATACAGAGAAAGGGTTTCCTGATGTCATTGAGCCCCTGGACCCAGCCATGCCTGGAGCCATTTCTGCACCCTTCCATTGGTGAGCCAGTAAGTCCCCCTCCTTTTCTGAGTAAGATAGCTTGACTTCATCCTTGTCCTATAAGGTTGGTCAGCTCTCGTGCAGCTAGTACAAATGAAGCATCAGCGGAGAGCTCAGCCAGTGTTGGCCCCTTTGGGGTGTGGAACTGAGCCTGAGGTGGGCGGGATGTGCAGATCCCACTTATCTAGGACGTAGGAAGTGGGGAGAAGGCTGAGGTGGGCAGTGTCTGGGGGGAGCTGTATGCAGAGACCTCCATCACTGTGGTGTATTGACAACCGGTGTCAACTTGTAGTAACCCCCGTTGAACTGAGCCAGTGTGGTGCTAGGCGTGAAGGGCTTAGCTGAGGATTGTGGCCAGCAGCATAAAATGGACCACTGGAGAAGAAGAGGTTCTTCTGAAGGAGGTTGTCATGCTGACTTTCCTGATATGAAATCAGCTGTTCTCATCATTGGAGGAGCCGTGAACTTTGTCACTGAGACTGGCTGTGGTTCACTTTGTGGGACTCTGGTCCTTACTCTGAGCATCACTTCCTGGCTCTGGTGGCAAAGATGGTGCCCTATTAAGTCTCCTGGGGAAGCTTGTCATGCTACATACATTTCCTGACATGAACTTGGCTGTTATCACTGGAGGAGCTCAGGAATTTGGAGTTGCTGAGGGTGGCTGGAGTGCTTTTTGGGGTAGCTCTGGTCCTTACTTTGAGTATTGCTTCTGGGCTCCAGTGCAGATCCCTCAGCCTGCTGGCATAGATCCTTCGTCCTGCTGGCATAAAATTTCTAGCTTCCATCACTAAGCCTTGAG
Organism: Myocastor coypus; assembly: GCA_004027025.1. Lineage (NCBI taxonomy): Eukaryota > Metazoa > Chordata > Mammalia > Rodentia > Myocastoridae > Myocastor > Myocastor coypus. Next base: position 17,642 of record PVJA010020478.1, on the reverse strand, counting down.
CCTTCTTATCGCAGATCTGTGAAGTGGGTCTGCATGAGACATTGCCATGGGCTCTTGGCCTGCAGCTGGACTCATTGGGGGCACTGTTATGGGGTCTAGGCCTTCAGATGAACTAGTGTAAGACAGTATAAGGGGACCCAGGCCATCATTTAGATTTGTTGTGTCTTCAGTGTGTGGACAAATTTCCTGTACTCCTTCGTACTTGATTCTGGGTAAAGACTATGTTACAGTAGAATACTACTTAAATTATGTGCTCTGTATTTAATGATCTTCCGTGTAAGCCCTGACTACAACCGTCACCCCATGGCCAGAATGTGGGGAGACCAGCTGATGGGGAAGCCTTCTGTGTGTGTCAGGAGTTCTATGTGCTCTGGGTGGTGGCGAACCTCTGACCTCACAATCACTTACGTGGACTCTTCCTGCTCCACTCAGCCTCCTTCCCCTGGGTCACCAACGTGGGTGAGGACAGCCCTGGAGCTTCCTCCCCCGCAGGCACATCTGGTAGCTTCCTGGGTCAGGTGTGTGCCTGAGCCTTTGTGATGAATCTCTCCACTTGCCTGGATTCCTGGGTACACAAGGGAAGTCATCCTTCTCTCTCTAGAGCCTACGTTCTAATGGGAGAAAGCATGAACAAGGTAGCACATCCGAAGAAAATAACCTAGATTGTAGGGAATAACATGAAATAATTAGAGTCACATGAGGAAGAATAATGGTGGTGGCAGTACTGGGGTGAGTCAGACAGGCCTTTCAGAGATGGGGGTATCTGAGCTGAAGCCTTGCCACTGGCAAATGTTAGAGAAGTGTGTCTCAAGCAATGGGAACAGCATGTGCAAAGGTCCGGGACAGAATTGAGCTGTGTTTTGTGGCATAGCAAGACTACTCCATAGAAAGGGAAGTGTGATTGATGAAACAGAGGATGTATTAGGGATCTGGCTGCCCATGTCTAGCAAGCCATGAGAGATCTACAGGAGCATTTTAAGTGGGGGGATGGTATGGTTTGCTCTCAGTTGATGAAAGAGTGTCTTGACGGCTTCTAGAAGGGTGCGCTGGAAGGGACGTCTGGTGCATGGACCACTGCAGAGGCTCCAGAGGAAGAAAGTGGTGATGGGAGTTAGGACGACAGCATGGTCTTGGAGAAGAAGGTAGACTCTTGCTGCCTTATTAGCATCTTTCCTGTCTCTCTTCTATCTCTTCCCTGCAGATCACCCTCTCCGGCCTTGGGCACCCCCTTTTCTACACACTCAGTGAGAACCAAGCCCTGGACAGGTTTCTGGGGTCCAGACCTCAGTCACAGCCAAGCTCTGCCATAGGAGCTTCACCTCAAACAGGACTGTGAGTGGCAGCGTCGCATGTTACACCAGGTAGTCTGTGCCTTTGGCTCCCCTTTCCCTAGCTGCACAATGTCTTGTCGGAAGGAGACACTGTTGAAATTACAATAGTGAAGCCACAGTAACAGCCTCCTCAATCAGTAATCAAGGTCCTCGGCTCAATTTGGGTAGCAGCTTTATGTGGTAGTTTAATTCATTGTACACCAATTTCAGTGGTGCATTAATTACAGGCGGCTGAATAGTAATTAACTAATCACCATGTCACTCCTGCACTGTTAGGAACAACCTCATTAATTCCAGTCTGCAAGGCTCCTCTTGCCTTTTGCCACCCTCTCCCCACTCTCTTTCTCTCTTTTTTTAGTTGCTCTTGACTTATAATCAGATATAAAGTCATGTATTTTTGAAGAAGTTCTCGGCTATTTGGGCCCTGAAGAATTCATGACATAACACAATCCCTTTAAATAATGTTCATTCTTTATACATTTTTTTATTTTAAAGAGAAAAGCTAAAACAAAATTTCAAAACAAGATAATAGGAGGGTAACAATGGTTAACACATTACATATTGTTCCATATTGTTCTCTTTAAATTAGTTAACCTGAATATAAGATGTTGACATTTAATTGTCAAACAATATATATATATATATATATATATATATATATATATATATATATATATTTGGTTTTTGCTTGCTTTTCCTGCACCCGGTTTCTCTTTCCTTTTGAAATTTCTTCCCATTTTACAATATCTGTTGTACACTTTGGATCTTATTTACTTTTTTTGCTTCTCCTACTAGGGAGACAATGTGATGTTCACACATACGCCTCTGGTGTATTTTACTTCTGAGTATGGTCTTGAATTGTATCCATTTACCTATAAAAGTTGTCAGTTTGTCCCTCTTTATGGCTGATCAGTACCACTGTAGAGAAAGACCACATCTTTTTTATCCCTTCCTCAGTTAATGGTCATTTGGATTCTTTCCAAGGTCTAAATTTTTGTCTACATTTTTTTTAAAGAGAGCACCAAATAGCATTAAAATGTAAAGAAACTACAACCAATACAGAATTCCACTAAGTAAAATAATATGCTTTGGACAGCATTTGATGTATTGCATAATGTTGTCTACTTAGGTGTTTATACTACCAGATGTATGAATGCAAAGTTGGAATGAGAAAGAAAAAGAGAAAAACAGTTATAAGAAAGTGGGAAGAGAGAAAAAGGAAAAATATTGATAAAAGAAGACAAAAAAGTTAAGCATTTGCTGCTTTCCATAGACCAGCAGAAATCCACAGTACAGTTATCCAAACCATCCTGCTTACGTACATAGATGTATCTCCTGTCCCACTCCCTCACCCGTCTTCTTCATCTCACCAAGTCCTTCTTTTTGAACAGGTTCATTCCCTATGCCCAGTATCCATTGTACCCTTCAGATTTTATTTTCTCTTTCAAGTTCTCACACCAAGGAGACAATATGATGTTTGCACATAAAGGTCTGATTTATTTCACTTCAGGATATGGTCTCTAGTTGCATCCATTTGCAAACAAAGCTTCAAATTTACCTTTTTTATACCTGAGTAATACCTCATTCTATAAAAAATATCATATCTTCTCTGTCCATTCCTCAGTTGATGGGCATTTGGCTTGTTTCCAAGATTTATCTATGACAAATTGCACTGCTATAAACATGGGTGCACATAACTCACTGTGGCATATTTTTACTTCTTGTAGAAAAAATACTGAGGAGGGGAATAGCTGGATTGAATGGAACTTTCAAACCTAGTTTTTTGAGGAATTTCCACACTGATGTCCATAGTGGTTATACCCTCACTAACACTGGAGAATTGTTTATTTTTTCCCCACAGCCCTTGCACAATTTGAGATATACTACTAAATTGCACACATAGTGATCTGCCTGTTTACAGCCTCCCAAGAGCTGGTATTACAGGTGTGCACCACCATGCCTAGTCTCAATTGCTGTCTCAGCATGCCCCAGGGATGAGGCTGACAAGGCAGGCCTGGGGATTGAATCCTTGGTCCCTGTGCCTGCTTGCAGGCACTTTAATCCACTGCGTTATTTGACTGGCCCTGTTGACTTCTTGGTAATAGCCTTTCTTTCTAGGGTGAGATGGAATCTCAGTGTTGATTTAATTTTCATTTCTCAAATGACCAATGATGTTGAACGTTTTCATATATTTACTTGCCATTTGTATTATTTCTTCCTCTGAGGAGTGTATGTTTATCTCAGATGCCCATTTTTGAATTGGTTCTTTGAATTTTGAGGGCCTGATTTGTTTTCTAATTCTTTATATGTTCTAGATAGAAGGCCTTTGTAAGAGGGACAGTTGGCTATAATTTTTTCCAATTTGCAGGTTTTCTTTTTCCTCTGTTGATTTCTTTTGACTTGCAAAAACTTTTCCAAAAGATGAGAACCCAGTTGTTGATTCTTTGAAGTATATCCTGTCCAATTTGGTTTTTGTTCATGAACTCTCTACCTACCCCAATGTCCTTAAGATTTCTACTTACATTTTCTTCTAGAAGTTTTATTGTTTCTGTTGTAATGTTTAAATCTTTGATCCATTTTGACTGTAGTTTAATTCATGGTGATAGATATAGGTATAATTTTATCATTCAACATGTGGAAAGGCAGTATTTCCAGCACCATTTGTTAAAGAGGATATCTTTCTTCCAGTGAAGATGTTTGTCCCCTTTATCAAAGACAAGGTGGTGGGGTGTGTTTATAGTTGTGTCTGCATCTGCTAATCTGTGCCGTCTGTCTCTGTACCAGTCCCATCCTGATTTTATCACAGTAGCTTTATAGTATAACTTCAGGTAAGGGATTGTGATGCCTCCTGTCCTGCTTTTGTTGTCCTGGATTGTTTTTGCTATTCTAGGTCTCTTCTCATTCCAGATGAATTTTAGGAATGTTTTCTCTAGCTCTCTAAGGTACACTAATTGGTATTTTAATCAGGATTGCATTGAATCTATATAACAATTTCAGGAGTACGGCCATTTTTACAATGTTGGTTCTCCCTATCCTGGAAAGGAATATCTTTCCACTTTCTCAAATCTCCTTTAATTTCTTTTCTTAGAGTACTGTAATTTTCACTGTATAAATACTTTACATTCTTTGTGAGACTGATTTCTAAGTATTTCATTTTTTGTACTTCATTGTGAAATGTGTAGTTTCCCTAATTTCTCCCTCAGTACATTAATTGTGTGTATATAAAATTTGTCAACGTTGTATTCTTCTAGGCCAGTGAATTTGATTCTTAAATTTACAAGTCTCCTGGTGGAGTTTGTGGGGTCTTCCATGTAGACTATCATGTTATCTATAAATAACGATAATTTTACTTTTTGTCAATCCTTATTCCTTTGGTTTTTCTCTATTGTCTAACTGCTTTCACTAATGTCAGAACAATGGTGAATAGGAATGGAAACAGTGCACACCAGTGCCTTGTTCTTGATTTTGAAGTGAAAGATTTGTTTTTGTCTTTAATTATGTTGGATATTTATCATAGATGGCTTTTTATCAGATTGCAATGTAACTTTTTTTTTGTACTGGGGATCGAATATAGGACCTTGCACTTGTCAACCATGCTTTTATGCCTGTGAGCTATCCCCCAGCCCAAAGATTTGGTTTTTCTTCTTTTTTTGGGGGGGGGGAGGGGAAGGGTGGCCACAGGGATCAAACACAGAACCTGTGCTTGCCATACAGTTGCTTAAGTCACTGAGGTATCTCCCTGGCCCAAATCATGAAATTGAGATAGTGACCATGTATTCCAGTATTTTATAAGGTTTTCATCATTAATGGGTACTGAACTTTGTCAAAAGATTTTTCTGCCTCTATTGAGGTGTCAGTATGTGTTTTTGTCCTTGGCTCTGTTAATATGCTGTTGTGTCTTACAATTATTGATTTATGTATGTTCAACCATCCCTGCATCTATGTGATGAAGCTCCTTGGTCATTGTGTATAATATTGATGGCTTGCTACTTTCTGTTTGCCAGCATCTTATTGAGAACTTTTACATCTATGTTCATTAAGGATATTGGCCTGTAATTCTCTTTCTTGGTTGGGCCCTCTCTGATTTTGGTGTCAGGGTAATATTTGCTTCTAGAAATTAATTTGGGCGTATTGTTTCTCTTTAAATTTCATTAAAGAGTTTGAGCACTAGCAGTGTTAGTTCTTTTCTGAATTTCTTGTAGAATTCAGAAGTGAATCTGTCAGCTTCTGGGCTTTTCTTTTTTTGGTAAGTTTTTAATTACATCTTTAATTTCAATGATTTTTTTAATGGCCAGCTCAGTCTGCTCTGGGGTTGGGGCTAGTCAGTATGTTGTGCTGGGGATTGAACTGCAGTCCCTGAGGTTGCCTAAGCTTGCCTAAGCAGGAACTTTAAACCGCTGAGCCATCTTGCCAGCCCAATTTCAATGATTGATTTTGGTTATTTTGGATTTTTATATCATTTTGCTTCAGCTTTGGTAATTCATGTATATCTAGGAATCTGTCCATTTTTTCTGCACATTCCATCCTATTAGAACACAATTTTTCCAACTAGGTTGAGATGATATTCTGGCTTTCTGCAAGGTTCATTGTGATTTCACCCTTTTCATTCCTAATTGTGTGGATTTGAGTCTTTTCTTTCCTTTTTTTGATACAGTTGGATAAGGGCTTGCTGATTTTATTTAATCTTTCAAGGAATCAGGTCTTTGGTTCTTTGTATTTTTTCTAATCTTCTGTGAATTAATTTCTGCTATAAGCTGTATAATTTCCTTCATCATACAAGCTTTTGGCTTAGCCTTCTCTTTTTTTCCCCTAGAAGTTGGAAATTAACCATTTGATTGTTTATTTGTGCCTGTTTTGTTTTCTGGTTTTTAGTATTCACTGCTACAAATTTCCCTCTTAAGACTGCTTTCATTGTGTCTCATAAACACTGGTATGTTGTATTTTCATTATTATTTAATTGTAGAAACTATTTTATTTCTTCTTTAATTTCATCTGTGACCTATTGGTTGTTTAGGAGGATGATATTTAATTTCCTTATGTTTATGACTTTTTAGCGGGGATTTCCTTGGCTATTGTTTTCTAATTTCATTGCCCTATCACCTGATAGTATGCATGGGATAATTTCAGTTCCTTTGCATTTACTTCAGAGCTAATATGTGGTCTGTTTTGGAGAATGTCCCATGTGTGGCTGACAAGAATGTATATGCTAGTATTGTGGGGTGGAACACTCTGTAGACATCTACTCAGCTCATTTGTTTAAAAGTTTGGTTCAGTTCTAATACTTCATTGCTGATTTTTATTGTCTAGTTGATCTGTCTTTTTGTGGCAATGGTTTATCGAGGTATCTCAATGCAATTATATTGATGTTTACTTAATATTTTATGCCTATTAGTATTTATATAGTTGGATGTACTGATTTTGGTGCACATATATTTACTTTTTAATTTTTAATTTTTTTTGTCTTTTTGAGACAGGGTCTCACTGTGCAGTTCAGGCTGGCCTTGAGCTCACTTTTGTAGCCCACACTGGTTTCAAACTCGCACCAATCCTCCTGCCTCAGTCTCCTGAGTGCTGGGATTACAGGCCACCATGCCCGGCTCCAATGCACATATATTTATGATTATTATTTCTTCCTCTTGGATTGTTCCCTTTACAAGGATGTTGAGTGCTAGGCCAGCCTGAACTGCATAGCAGGACCCTGTCTCAAAAAGACAAAAAAATTTGAATTTTATGTATTTGGTACAGGGTCTTACTACACAGCCTGACCTCATAGTGTTCCTCTTGTTTCAGCCTCCCCAGAACTGGGATTATAGGCATGTGCCACCATGTCTGGTTTTGGTGCTGGCATAGCATGCCTGAGGTGGGGCTGGCATGGCATGTGGTACTGGGGATCAAGCCCGGGTCTTTGTGTTTGCCTAGGATGGCACTTAGACTGCCGAGATATCTCTGAGGTATTCTGCAAATAGAATAGCTACCCTTGAATTTTTTTAGGTTCTTTTCATATGAAGTATTACATTCTATTCATTCACTTTCTATTGGTTTCACTGTCTGAATTTCTTTTTGAATTAAATGTATTGATTACTTGCAGCATCCTGTTGGGTCTTGCTTCTTGATGTATTCTTCCAGTCTGTGTCTTTTGATTGGAGAATTGAGGCCACTAACAAAGATGGTATCACTGATACATATTTACCTATCCTTGTGATGTTATTTTCCTGTTGTTGGCTCCCCCTCTTTCACCCTCCCTCTGTCTGTTGACCTTGCCTGGTGGGTTTCTTCTGGTTGGATTTGTGAAGTTGTACTCCTTGTTTCTTTCTATATTGTCCTTCAAAATATTTTGAATGTCATAAGTTTCCTTAGATGCTCTTTGTCAGGGAAGTATCTTATTGCTCCATCAGTTTTGGAAGATAAGTTTGCAGGGTACATGAATCTGGGTTGAAGTTTGTTTTTCTTTAGAACTTGAAATATTTTATTACAAACTCTCATTGACTTGAAGGCTTGTACTGAGAAGCTAGCTGTAATTCTGGTGGCCTTTCCTTTATAGGTGATTTGTTTCTTTTTCCTAACAGCTTTTAAGATTCTGTTCTTCTGTTGAATTTCTGGAATCTTGACTATGAGACCCTGTCCTCACTGGATTTGTGGTCTTGAGTTGATTGCAAGAGCCTCCTTCTTTAATTTCTTGGAGATGAGGAGTTGCTGCCTGTTACGCCCAGCTGCTGGTTCTTTGGCACTGTCCCGCAGCATTTCCTGTGATCCTTAATCAATCTCAGCACTGGAATATCAGGAAGAACACATATTTAGTAGAATTATGCCACTTTTGGCTATAGTGGTACTATCAGGAATAACAATAGCATTAAACATAGCCTAGAAAACATTAAACTATGCTTTCCATTAAATTGCTACCTTTGACCATATGCATTAGATTTGTGTTAATACGACAAAATTTCAAACACGCTAAAAATTATATCCAGTATATGTAAGTCCTTAGTATGTCCATGTTACCCTCAGGGGTTATAATTTAAAACAGGTTAGCAAGAAAATAAATGGAAGAACAGGGAGATGAGAAAAAAAAGGGAGATGAGGAAGATATTAGAAGTAAGCATGGCAAACAAAGAGCAATCATGCTAGCTTCGGGAAACTGGTTCAAAATCTTGGAGGGAAAGAGAAGTAAGAGACAACAAGAACTGAACCACAGGTTCAAAGAGGCTAGAAAGCACATTCACAGCCATATAAAAACAAGAAGAAACAATGAAGAAATAAAAAAAGAAAAACAGGAAACCGAAACCAAAACCAAAACCACAACCACAACAAAAAATGAGAGAGAAAGAGAGAGGAGAGAAGAGGGAAGAGCGAGAGAGAGAGAGAGAGAGAGAGAGAGAGAGAGAGAGAGAGAGAGAGAGAGAGAGCCTATTTTCAGGTATGTCTCTGCTGTTGCTGGTAGACAATGTATGGGGATAAAGTCTTGATCTGTGTTGATTTATCCCAGAAAGCCAGCAGTAGTTGTTTTTGTCAGGGTAATGGATAATCTCAGTGGGCCTACACCTTCTGGCCAGGACCAGATTCATTTGGCCTGCAGCTGTTAGCATGCCGACTGTGGGCTGCAGCCCAGCTAGGAGCTGCTAGACAGAGCCAGCAAATGCTCTGGGTTTTGAGCTCACCTGGCCTGTCTTCAAGATGGCTCCTGGCCAATTGCTTTCTTGTGTGGGAAGACTGAGCCCTCAGCACTCATGCCTAGTGAGTGCAGTCTTTCATGTCCAGTGTGTCCCCCATGGTGCATCGCTTCGGAGGCCTCTAGGTTTGCCAGAAACCACTGCATGTCCACAGGTTTGAACTGTTCCTTTTTCACAGTCATGAGTCCCATCTCAGGAAGAAGATGCCACCAAGTACTTCCTTCTTCTTCACTCTCCATGGGTTTCAGTTCATGACTCAGATCTTTCCTCAGTCCAGGGGACCCATTTCCCTCCTTTTTGTCTTCTTTATTACACTCCAGCATCTGACTGACTGTCAGAGAGGCTGTTTTTCTGCTGCTTACCAGTGTGCCATTTTGGTGCTTCTCCCCCATTGTACACTTCTTATTCAAAGGGTTGGTATTATCTCTCCCTACCAACAAGCTGTTGGCAATGCCTTGGAGATGTTGTTGGTCTGAAGCCCGCTTGGGTAACACAGGGGACTCTCCCTGGGAGGTGTTGTGACTTCGTGGCAATTGCATGGCTGCAGTAGACTGCATTTCCTCCCTTGGTGTTTCACTGAGAGCAGATATACCTTTTGTACCTCGCACTTTTGTACCCTGCTCTGACCGAGTCATCTTCCACTTCTATTTGCCTATGAGCTGGGCAGGTCCAGGTTAGCTGCTTCTGTGATGTCCTCCCCCACTAGTGGTTCAAACCCTTGTGTTCTGGCACACAGTTATGCATGTGAGTATCTTTAGTTGTGCTGTCATGGCTGCCTCAATGGCCTGAATTGATTCAAAATATTGACTTTTCATAGTCGTTCAGTCTTTGGAAAGAGCCGGTAGTTTCATGGTTCCTGAGCCAGTGAATACATTGGCTGAGGACACAGTTGCTTATAGAAGCCTGCCTTGCCATTGGGTGGTGCTCGGCAGCAGCACTCACCATACTCATTTTAGTTATCTTTCATGAAAACCCTCAGGAAAGAAAACTTTCAGAACTACTTCATTAAGTGGTGAGCACAATGGAATAAATGCACTCAAACTGAGGGGAGAGCATTTTGAGGGGGATCATTGGAAACATGTCTTCTACTGTAACACGCTGTTAAAATTTAAACATTCACTGTATACTTTGATCACTTCACATACATTGTTATTACTGTATATCTTGCAGTTTTATGGACCATAAGCATTTAGCCCAGGGTTAATTACCAGGTACTGGAAGGAGTCCCTCCATGGTGCACAGTGTGCAGGACACCCACAGCTGTTGCTTGACTTGATTTTCACAACCCCATGTCAAGGAAGTCCAGTAGGATTTGTCCCATTTCAGATATGGACACTTGCATGGGAGAGATTTGCCCAAAGTTATAAGAGCCTAGGAGCCTAGGTACTCTGCATGCCAGATGACGGGAAAATATTTCCCAGGGTTCCCAAATGGCACTCATCTTGGGACATAAGATCCCTGATTGAGGTGAGGGTACTTATTCTTACTTCCACCCAGTTTGTCAGCCCCCAAACACTCCAGCATCTGAATATGTTAATTTTTCATCGCTTCCCTTTTCTCTACACAGGGGTTGGCATTTGCTACAGTTGCTGGCCAGAGCTTTGCTTCACTGATGCCATGCTAACCTCTCCTGAGAGGATCTCCCTGAACAACCCAGCTAGGGAGCTCCCCATCACACTGCCTTCATCACCCAGGTTTATTCTATAGCCCTGCTGGGGTTTAGATCTGAAATGTGTCCCAGTGGCCTGTATGTTAAAGGCTTGGTCAGCAGCACACGGTGCCTCTGGGAAGTTGGTATGACCTTGTGAAGATGGGGCTTAGTAAATGGAAGTAGGGTCTGGGAAGGAGACTGTGTTATTACTTTTATGTCACTGGGATAAGACACCAGACATCTGTTAATGTAAAGGAGGAGAAGTTTATTTTGACTTATAGTTTCAATCCAGCATCAGCTGGCTCCAAAGCAGAGATAGCATGACCTGGCAAAGGAAAGCTATTTAACCCACAGCAGCCGGGAAGCAGAGAGAAAGAGGAGCCAGGGATAAGAAGACGCTCATTTAGGAGAAACAAATTGCTTTGGGGGCAAAGATGGCATCTTCTATATTTCCCCAATGCCTAAGGTAGACAGTTCCTGGTTCTCAGTGAGAATTTATGGTATTTTAAAAAAGTTTTGAGCCATGCGTAGCAGCTGGTCCCAATTTGATTCATTTACTACATTTTGTAGGATAAAGAAAAATCACACTTTCCATCATGTCCCTTAGCCTTCAAGTCAGGTCTAAAATTGGTTTTTGGAGAAATTTGGCTCAGGATGGCACTGAGCATATTTTTGTAGATCCTTGAAGACAGCATGATGTGATAGAAATGTGATCTGAGCCACATATGTGGTTTACAATTTCCTACTAGTTGTCCTAAAAGAGGGAAAATAGCAGGTTAAATAAAATGCTTTATTTGATCCTATATAGTAAAGAAATCTTCATTTCAGTCTGTAACTAATATGGATATTATCATTGAGATATTTTGCAGTTTTTGGCAATCGTTTGAAATCCAGTGTTCATTTTTTACATTTATGCTACATCTCAACCCGTATAAGACACATTTTGAGTTCCCTGTAATTGTATGTGACTAGTGGCTATGACACGGGATAGTGCAAATTTAAAAGTTTTTGTGAGGTTGGAGATTGCGAGAAAAAATGTGTAAAAATATTCTGTTTCAGAAAATAAATATTTTGGAAGACACTATGTGTCATATTGTTCTTTGCTGGCAGAGCGCTCTAAGGTTGTTGAGTAATCTTGTTTCCAACACCTTTTAAAGAATAGAGGCAAATACAAGCCATAACATACACCCTTCTGAGTTAGATTCCCAGTGACCCGCCTCCAACCAGGCACCAACTCCTAACAGTACACCTAACATGGGCTCATCAATGAGCTCATTGTGGATTAATCCACACTCATGATCACAGCACCCCATCACCGAATCGCCTTTCCAAAGCCACCTCTGAATACTTAATGTTTTGCATGGAGATCATAGATCTAAATCATTACAGGAATAGTGGGATATTGGCCTCTTCTTTTCTGTCTGCTTCCCAACTTCCACGAGGCAACCAACTGTGCTCCACCCTGTGATCTCCACACGATGTTCTTCCAAAAGGAACAAAGCCAACTGGCCATGGACTAAAACCCTGAAACCATAAGCCAAAACATTTTTCCCCTCCTTTCAAATTGGTTGTCTCGAGTATCTTGTCACAACTATGGAAAGCTGGCCAACAAAGGTCCACACACCATGATCCAATATGGTAGTGCCCATTTACGTGCTTAGTTGCTTATGGTCTTGAGTCTCCACCGATACATTAGTTCTATCAGGGCAGAGCCATGGCATCCATCTCAACCATTGAACTCCCAGGAGCTGCAAGTGCCTCTGTGTCCTAGGTGCTCTTCAGAGATGTACAGCTGCACAAGGATCAAATTCCTTCTTATGACCCATGGGATATACATGGTGCACCCTTGCTGGGGGCTCTAAAAATGTCCTCATAGCTCTGTGCTAACCAGTAGAAATATACTTCCAATTGCAGGTAGGGATTTCAAGAATGAGGAAAGAGGAGAAAGAGAAAATGGAAGAGAAAAAGGAGGAGAGAGTGAGCTCATGAAAGAGTGGGAGAGAGGAAAGAGAGGTGGAAGAAGGAGAAGAGAAAGGAGAAAGGAGGGAGGAGAGAGTGACAGGTGAAATTAATCCTCAGAATTTATTTTCCTTAACCTAATATAGTAAAAACATCATCATCTTACTGTGTAATCAATGCAAAGATTACTAATGAGCTATTTCACCATTTTTTTTTTTTTACCCCAACTCCTTCAAATCTTTGGAGTTCTTACATTTATCACACGTACTGACCACATCCCAACTTCTCACGGGCCATGTAGTGCTCTTGGGCAGCTCATTAAGCAATGACTAGGAAATGCCCAAGTGGAGAAGGCAAGAAAAGACCTTCCCAACAGTGGCCAAATGTGCCAAGGTAAGGGTTGGCAGAGGGAATGGCTATGAGGCTGATATGGCAGAAGGTGAGTTTGTGGAAAAAGGGGGGCGATCTGGGATGAGGTTGTAATGGGCCTCAGGTTTCCCCTATGGCAATGAGAGTGACATATAGGAGTGGCCAGGCTTAATGGCCTCAGGTCTTCCCCCTAGGTCTGCACTGCTCTGGGCTGGGGCAGTGCTGGGAGTCTGAGCCGTGCAGCAGACGCTGTATCAAATAAATAAGTAAAAGATTAAAAAAAAAATGAAAACAAGGGAAAAATCCATTAGAAATGATACTGAATTTCACTAAATAAAATAATAGGAATTCAGTAGTGGTTCTTATATTGTAAATGTCTTCAAACTAGTTGTTTAGATTACCAGATACAAACATGAAAAATTAGGGCAAAAGTTATAAGAAATTAAAAAGGAGAGAAAGAAAAAGAATGAAGCACTAACTGCTCATTTTCAACAGAAGTCAGCAGTACAACTATCCAAGCTAACATGCACACCTTCCTTCCTTCCTTCCTTCCTTCCTTCCTTCCTTCCTTCCTTCCTTCCTTCTTTCCTTCCTTCCTTCCTTCCTTCCTTCCTTCCTTCCTTCCTTCCTTCCTTCCCTCTTCCTTCCATCCTTTTCCTCATCTCAGTTTTTCCTTCCCTTTGATCATCATCTTTGCCTTTCACAGTATTTATTGTACCGTTCAGATCTTACCTTCCCTCTCTGTGCAGGCCACCACCTGCCTATCTCCTTACCATCTCATTCTCTCCTAGTGACATACTCCAGTTTTTCTCTAGGAAATTCCCTCACTCTGAGATCCTGTGTTTCATGTAGGTTTGACCTCACCATCTGGGTCCTTGGTGGGCATTTGGTGCAGGTCTGCCTACCATGATTGGATCAGATATGGGCAAATACCAACTCAAGGTGGGCCAGCATAAGAGAGTTTGTCCCTTTCTGTGGTCCCGTAGCAGAAGAAGCAGAGGCGAGGATCTCAAGGCAAAGAGTTGGCTTTGGAACTGATCTGAAGAAGCAGTGCAGGAACAAGGAGATGTGAGACAGTGATGGAAAGAGGACATAAGCAGAGTACTGCAGTGGACCTCTGAGGCCCAGGCTGGCCAGGCACCTCTGGGAGGTACTGTAGGACACAGCTCAGGATAGGCTGCTGGCTGGAAGCTGGGTGTTTCTCCACCAGCTGCTGTGTATTATTGGGCTTATGGGCTGAATGCAGCTCCTCTGGATGTTAAAGCTAGCAGCCTTCTGTGCTAGGACTGACATTCCTTGCTCTTTTAAGGTAGGGTTTTCTTTTACATTTTTGTACTGGGAATGGAACTCAGGACCTCAGGCTTGCCAGGCAAGTAGTCTACCACTGAGCTAAACCCTGGCCCTTCCGTGCTCCTGTGACCAGCGGTGGCACTTTGGAGGATGTACTGGTGCAGGCAGTGGTTGATAGTAAATGCCGAGGAGGGGCTGTAGGCACGGTGTGGGCAGCATCTACACCACTGTACACCGCTGTTGTTGTGTCTTCATCTGGCCTAGCACCCCCTACCACCTGTCCTACCTGTGCTCCCTCGCCTGTCCCTATTTCCTACAATTCTGTTACCTTGTCCTTTTTCTACATTTTCAGGATGTATTTCGCATTTCTTTCTTATCCCTTTTCTTCCACACTAAATTGCTGTAGTTTGCATGAAAATAACCACTGTCCCGCAGGGGCTCATATGAATTTCCCACAGTAAGTTCGAGGCATGGAGTTGGTGCTTCCCCCTAAGTCCTAGATGCTCCTGGTGAGTGGTGGTCTTCATCACATTCCAGAACATGACGATAGGTGGACTTCCTCTTGCCTCTTCGAATCAGGGCCATGTACAGCAGAGCAAGTGTAATTGGAGACGATGTATCTGTTTACACAGTAAGGGACAGTGTAGTTTTGTTTTGTGCTTCATTTTGAACTAACTCTAGAAAACAGCACTAAAAACATAGACATTACCATCTCCCTCACATCTTGGGTGTTTGCCAAAGATTAAAAATGTGACTTCTCTAATCTGCTTCTGAAATTGCTTTGGAAATACCATCAAGTCCAAAACACATCAGGCGGTAGTTGGAAAAGCAAATAATACTCACTCCTCATTTTCCTAAAACTGCAGTTAGATTGTGCAGTCTGTGACTAGCACCCAGTCTATTTCCCGAGTCCTGCATGCACTTTGGAAATTAATTACGACTCTCTGATAAGCATAATAAAAGTGATATACATGGCTATCAGTTTGCTCCGTATCTGCAGGCTGGAGCTATTGATATTGGGAAGTGTTATGTGAGTGGTGGCCTGGTCTTCACGCTGTGTGTGTGTGTGTGTGTGTGTGTGTGTGTGTGTGTGAGACCTGGATGGGAGTGGAGTGTGGGGAAGGAACCCAGGACAGAGCGCCCCCGACGTGTCCTGCGAGCACTGCACAAGTGCCTTAGCAAGACTCCCACTAGCCGTGTGCTCTGGAGCCCTCGGCTGTGCCTGCCTGAGCCTTAGTTTCCTCATTTGTAAAGCAGGTACAATAGCAGCATCCATGTGATCAGCTGTCTTGAGAGTTTGAAGGACAGATGATGTGGCCATTAAAGTGGAGGGAAAACTTGATTGGCTTGGGACCCATCCAGAAGATTGGTGGAGCCTACTTCTGAGTGTGTCTGGGTAGGTCATGGAGGTGTGGTCTAGAGATTGTCTGCTGGCTTTCCCCTCCTCCTCTGGCACTATTCCCCTAGTCTGCTTCCCAGCCTTCACAAACTGAGCGTTTTGCTCTCCCACACCCTCGTGCCATATCTCTGTTACCAAGGACAACCCAATCCCTTAAGACAGGAGTCAAAGAAGCTCCTTCAAGTTGTGGTGTCAGCTATTGTGTGGCAGCAATAAGGAAGGGCTCAGCAGGGCACTTGCAAGTACTGGATGTCACTGCTGAGGCTGTCACTGCTGGCAAGAACCACGGAAAATCAAGGCGGGGACCACTGAGTCCTGTGGGGTGGTTATGGAACCAGGCCGTCCACATGGGCCAGGCCATCACTAATTTCCTGGAGAGCACAAGCCTCTGTTCTTGCCTCAGGTGTGTCAGAGTGTGGCTTTCCTGCCTGTCTGTGGGCTCTTGACCATTTTGGCTCCACCCTCTAGGTTGTCTTTCTCAATGACAAACTGGGATCCATGTGTCAAAATTTTACTTGCCTGTGTTGGTCAGCTTTTGGCCACAGCGACAAAATACTGAGATAGTAAACTCCATCACAGAAGTGGTCTATTGTGGCTTACAGTGGTCTCTTGTGGCCAATGGTTTCTGTCCATGGTCACTTGGTATCGGTGCTGTGGTGTGGGCCTGTGTTAGCCCAATATATCATGCTGGGAGGATGTGGTAGAAAAGCATATTCATTTCTGGTCCTAGGAATCAAAGAGAGTGCCTGGTGTCTCAGTGTCTCCTTCACGGGCACAGCCAAGAGACCCAGCTCCCTCCCACCAGGCCCTGTCTTCTAAGACCTCCCAGTAGTGCAAAGCTGGGGACAAACTGGCTATTGGGGGACATTCAAGATCTGAAGTGTAGCACCATCCCTTACTGTTGAGTTCTAATGCCACCTTCCAAGAGGCAGCAGAGTATGTGGGTTAGGAACCTGGACTCTGTAGCCAGAATACTTAAGTTCCAACCCAGTTTCCTCTACTTAGAGATATGTGACTTGAACACATCACTTAGCCTTCAATACTCCTGTTCTCGTATCTGTGAAATGCAGCCAGTGTGAACGCCCACCTCACTGCATTGTGAGACCCAAAGCAAGTGCCGCACATGGTCCACTCAGCATAGGGTCTGACACACGTGCTCTGAGTTACTACAACAATGACAGTAGCTTTCTTAGGCAAGGCCTCTGACCCAGGAAACTCACTTGATTTCCCCTTCAGATGCAGCCATTCTGCCTTAAAAGGACCTGGTAAGGAGCCTCCAGTGTAGCAGGTGCTCAGTACATGCCAAATTAAACAGAGAAATGAAAGCTTGTTAAGAAGGGGAGGTCAGAGGTGGTGACACTTTCGCCACCTCCTTCCTTCCTTTCCATTCCCCTTCTGCTTCTTGACTCCCTCCCAGCACATAGTCCTTGTGCAAGAATGATCCCATGGAGGCTGAGTCTTTGCCTGAAGATTTGAGGGTAGGTAGAGGAGATGCAGACACAGGTGGACAGCTGCCCAGGGCTATAGTGCAGGGGACAGAGTCTGCTGTCTCATTTCCACTTTAGGTGGCTCGTTTGCCTCAGAATCCATTATGAGCCTGACCTTTGACCAGCTTCTTTTTTTTTTTTTTTTTTCAATTCTTTTATTGTTTAAATTTAACAATGGTTACATTACATATTTTCATCATCGGATCAGTTTAGATTAATACATATAGGTATACAAGATTGATCAAACATTTAAACATTAACCTTTCTAAATCCACATTACTTTTTTTTTGTTTTTCTTTTCCCCCTTTTTTTCTTTGAAAGTTGACATATTGCATATTGTCCTCACAATCATTCTATAGAGTGCAGTGTGTGGGCATGACCCACCTCCCTATTAATGTTGCATAGAAAAAAGAAAGAAAGAAAGAAAAAAAAACAGGAAAGAATATACTTCCCTTTGGACTAAGAGGAAGCAGATACATATACAATCAA
>PVJA010020477.1:18185-37135 GCA_004027025.1 Myocastor coypus | reverse complement strand
AGAAGGAGAAGGAGAAGGAGAAGGAGAAGGAGAAGGAGAAGGAGAAGGAGAAGGAGAAGGAGAAGGAGAAGGAGAAGGAGAAGGGGAAGAAGGCGACGACTAAAAAGGAAGAAGAGGTTGTTCAGTTCACTAGGGTTTTAGCAATTCGGGATAAAAAACTAAACACTTTTTAGAGATGCTTGGAAATAGGGATCAAGCAATTTTGAGAAAATATTAACATAATATAAATGACTAAGTTTAGTAGGACTTACCTAAAAAACTGTATAGGTTTAAAGAGAAACTGAGTCTTAAATTCCAGATTCTAAGAGATTTTTGTTTAAGTCCTTATTTAAAACAATTAAGGCCCAAAATAGAGTATTGCCTGAGGGAATGAAGTGAGTAAAAATATCTCTGAGTGTGGCAAAAATGGAATTAGGAAGTGGCATAATTGATGAACATGGTTTAATAGTGACTTAATGCACAATAACAACAATTTTTAGAGAATTTAAAATTGAGTAAAATTGTTCAGAGAATAGAAAAAGAGAAAAAAAGTCAATATTTGTTCATGACTCTTCACAATATAAATGTTCTTTAGAGCTATCAGAACAAATGGTGAACAATATAGAGAGAAAGAATAAGAGAATAAAACCTAAAGTTAGGAAATACTTTCTATACTTACTATTTACTATTTCTATACTTTACTGTTCAGAGTATTGAGAAAGATGTGCCAGCAATAGAAACAGAATATGTGGCTGCAAAGATCAAACACTGTACATCTCTGTGTACATGAATTTGTGTTTGTCAGTAGAGATGTTAGTTTTAAAAGAATCTTAAGAAGACTACATACACTGCCACCATGCCTATTCACTTCCAGCCCATATATTAAATTTTCAATATTCAGAAATTTGGCAATAAGGGTTGAATTTTTTATTTGCCAAGAGATAAAAGTACTTTGGATTTGCTCAGTGAAATGTAAATGTGTTGTATTAACTATTTAGATGTTATTAACCAAATCAGTCAATAAAGCAGTATATCATGAAAAGTTTCTCACTTCCTTTCAAGAGACAACCAATATTAGTGTCTTATATAGTGCCCCCAAAGAACCTATCTGTATGTATATTAATTGACTTAAGTATGTAATCTGCTCTGTATGAATATATAGTATCTTGTGTCATACTTTTTATAATTGTCATTTTAATCATCTCATATTAACAAATGCAAAATTTCAGGGTTTTATATTCATATAATTATAATATATACATTAAACAACTATTAACTATTTTTAAATATTACTGAATCATTTATGACGTCTGACTGTTCAACTTGTTTGTCAAAAAGCCTAAGTGCTTTAATGTTGTCTTACATGCATTGCCTAATGTTATTAACCAACAATAATTAGAATTTGGCAGCTTCCCAGTTAGCTGTGCCTAGTCCACTCCAATTCCCAAAATAATGTGTTTTTTCTTTAGAGAAGTTGTAATTATGATACTACTTTCCACCATTTTGGGGGCCAGAATTATAAAATTGAAATGAACTTATCTAATTAAGTAATACAGTTATCTATGATAGCATACCTACCATGAACCTGGTTTTGTGTTAAACATTTTCACATATATTTTTTCATGCAGTCTTCATGACAGTCTACTGTAATAATATACCTTTTCAATGATTACTGAAATTTAGTTTTAAATAAGTGATTATCCTACCTTTATAATAAACAATGGGCACACAATCAATTACAACATTGACTCCCATGGAGGTCCTTTGTTTATTATCACAGAATATAGACACTTCTTTTTTGTACAGACAGTACAAATTAGAATAAAACAGAAGAAATTAAAAGTGATACAGAGTTTCACCTAACAGTATTGTGAATCTCACAGTTTTTGTTGTAATACACGATGCAATCTTCCAACCAATTAGTCATATTACCAGATATATACATGTAAAATTGAACAAGAAAGAAATGTATAGAAGATTAAGAAGACAGAAGTACAAACACTTAAAAATGGAGACAAAACAAATTAAGCATTAATTGGACCTTTCTATAGACCAGCAGAAATGTACAATACAGCTGTCTAAACTGTCCTGCTTACATACATAGAAAAGTCTTTTCTTCCACTCTTCTTTCCTGTCCTCCTCAACTAAGTTACTCTTTCCATCTGAATAAATTCATTCCCTTTTCCCAGTATCTGTTACACCATTCATATCCCATTTTCTCTTTCAGATTCTCATACTAAGGAAACAATATAATATTTGCACATGTGGGCCTGATTTATTTCATTTAAGAGTATGGTCTGTAGTTGCTTCCACTTACTGAAAAAAGACTCAAATTTATCCTTTTTATAGCTGAATAATACTTCATTGGGTAAAAATATTGCATTTTTTTTTATCTATTCTTCAGTTTGATGGGCATCTGGGTTGTTTCCAGGATTTATTGCACTGTTATAGACATGGGGTCGCATATATCACTGTGTGATGAGGTTTTCTGTTCTGGAAAAATACCCAGGAGAGGAAGAGCTGGCTTGAATGTGATCTCGAATCCTAGCTTTTTTTTTTTTTTTTCAATCCTACCTTTTGAAGAAATCTCTATGCTGATATCCATAGTGGTTGTACCAGTCTGCACTCATATCAACAGTGAAGAATGGTTCCTTTTTCTCTACAGCCCCTCTACCATTTGTTATTGGCTGACTTTTTGATGTTAGCCATTCTTTCTGGGGTGAGATGGAATCTCAGTGTTGTTTTAATTTGAGTTTCTTGAATGACCAATGGTGTCAAGAAATTTTTTCATATATTTATTTGCTATTTGTATTTCTTCCTCTCAGAAATGTATATTCAGCTCAGATGCTCATATTTGGATTAGGTCTTTCAACTTGAGGGGGGCTGATTTCTTAAAATTCTTTTTATGTTCTAGATAGAAGGTCTTTGTCCATGGAGAGTCAGTTATAATATTTTCCCAGTTTGTTGGTTGTCTTTTTACTTTGTTGGAAATTTGTTTTAAAGTGCAAAATCTTTTCAAAAACATGAAATGCCAGTTGTGATTCTTTGAAGCATTTCCAATGCAGTTTGGTTTTTGTTCATAAACTCTGCCTACCTTATGTCTTTTAAGATTTCTGCCTACATTTTTCTCCAGAAGATCCAGTGTTTCTGTTTTAATATTTAAATCTTTGATTCATTTTGACTGTAGTTTAGTGCATGGTGATAGGCATATGTCTAGTTTTACCTTCCATATGTGAAAAGCTAATTTTTCCAGCCATTTATTGAAGAGGAAATTTTTCTTTTAGTGAGCTTGTTTGGCCCCTTTATCAAAGATAAGGTGGCTGAGTAAGATTACAGATACTTCTGTAAAAATGAAACTTCTGTTCCCAGTTTTTGTTATTTGTAAAGGCATAACAATAATGTAAAACTACTATATGTTATATTCTAATCTATTTATAATTGATTTGTACATGCCAATGTATCACCTATTGTATTTCTAGAACATTTCTTTCTAACCAATAATGTTCCTAAGAAGAAAATGCAAAGATGAAGGAATCATATGGAATTCTACAATTCTTACAAATAAAATGTGTTGAACCAATATTTAAAAACTGGAAACAACTCTAAAGATAGTGGAGAAGAGGCAAAGTCTGACTTTGAGAGTAGTAGCAAACTATGTAGATCACATACTTTCACATGAATATATACATAATCACCAAATGCTAGTAGACTATCTCATATTTTCTTTTGACTTATATGCATGTAAATTATAAACCTTAACCTAGATAGATTGTAGCTTCTCAGTTCTAGAAGAATTGTGAAGGTTGTTTATTCCAGTATTGAATTTTTCATCCAAGAATTGAACCTTCTAGACAAAGCTGTTACCAAGTGATTGTAGATTTTAGTGTTGTATGCTTTATTGTAAGTGGAAAGCAATATCTATAATTAAATTAGAATCCTTCCTGCCAAAGCAAATCATTTTTATGTCATTACCTTTATTTTTTTAGATAGCTCCCATTACTTCCCAGGTTTTCCTCATCCCTTTGCTCATTAGTGAACTGTAAAACATCCTTATGATGTAAACTCTCTCAGAAAGAGTGCTTTGTTAATGTTGTTCTTTTTTTGTCAATGTTATTCTTAAGACAAGTTTTGGAATTATATTGGAGGAAGAAATGAAGGGAAGGAGAGAAGAAAGCAAAGTATATAATTTTTCAAAGCTTGTACACTAGGCAGCCTATAAGTATATGCTAAATTACAGTGAACTGCAAGTAAGCCTTTTAGTGTGAGTAGTATTAATATTATAGGGAAGTGAATGTTTCATGATCCAGAAAAGCACAGTCATTATTATTTCCTTAGGATATTTGCTTCGACAAATGAAAATGGAGCTACAATACAAAGGTTATGAAAGAATAAGATAAATGCTGATATGCTAGAGGTGATAGTACTCTTCACTATTCTTATCAATACCACATGATTACTGAGATGAATTTCATTCTGTTCTGTGACTTATGTTTTCTTTCTTCTCCATGGTGATATTAATTTTAAATTTAAGAAACAGTATATGTTTTAAGTGTTCTTTATTACTTGAACTTCTTTTTTGGTCTTCTCAAGTCAATTGAATAACACTTACATAGGATATAAAGGAAATGCAGTTTCATTGATTTTTTTTAATAAAATAAGCAATATAAAAATTTTCAACTTTTTATTCTTTACTTGTAGAATATCAAGAACCCTATGCCGTTGTGGTACTTCTAGAGAAAGATCTCATTGTAGTTGACCTGACACAGAGCAAGTAAGTTCCTCATGGACAGAACAATTATAATGATTTTCAAACTCTGTTCATTATGTTAAAATGTAGGAGCACATTTTTTTTTAATGTTCTCAAATGCTTTTTTATTTGACAACAAGAAACAAGAAAGATGTAGGACTTATCTCAGTTGTAGTTGTGTAACATTACAGTTTACTTTCAAAGCCACCTTTGAGATTTCTATTTGAATTTGAGAAATTACCTATACTTGCCTATAACCGTCCTAATAACAAATCAATATTTAAGGATAGAAATTAACGAACTTTTAAACCTTTTATCTTACTTGTTCATACCTAAACCAATTTGTATTTGACATCCAGTTTACACGAGCATGTAAAACTGCTATACTTCTCAACTGCTGGTATGCTACCTTTTCACAAATGTTCTTTGGACAGTTAAATTTTAGAGGAAAGTAGTTTAAAGCAGATCTCCTCATGAAATAAGCTAGACAATATCAACAGGTATTAAACCAATAATTATGCTAATGTCTTTGTTATCTTAAATATAGGTGTGATCAAAACACAGTGAATGTTTAAAAAAAGTTAGAATAAGACATACTTCCATGAATCCCCTTCAAAATACACTCTATAGCTTCAAACACTCTTATCCCAAAGTCCTGACCCTTTCTGAAGCAGTTCTGCAAATTCTTTTCATGTCCTTACAAAATGTGATCATTGCTACAGTTGCACTGCTGCTGAATGCCATCCAATGTAAAGGCAGCTCCTAGAACCAGGAGTGTGTCCTTATCTACCTTATGCACCCAGTCTGGCACCCTGGGACCTTTGGTTCATTCCACAGTCAAGAAGACCATGAATGGTAAACATCTTCCATTGACTCAGGATGTAAAGCCAGCCAGGACAGCCCTGCTACAGATATGCAGGAAATTACAAAACAATGGTGCAAGTGTGTCCAGAGCAAGAGGGAGGTTTCTGAGAGGAATTCATGGTGTTTTCCTCTCCAGAACCATTCACTGCATTTTCTGATCACATGCATACTATGTGTACCATGTGTACCATGAACACTGTTGATGTCGGTGGAGAGCTGCTGCAGATGGGCTGCAGGTGGGGCCCGAGTGGAGAGGCTCACAGGGGAGTGGAGGGCACCGTCCACACCCTCACTTGAGGTAGCGTAGACTGTCCAGGTCCTCCTGGGCTAAGAGGCTGACATGGACATGGTGGTTCTTGTTCCATTGTGCTCTGCTTTGCTATTCTGTATTTGCATGTTTCACTGTTCTGTAAACAGGAAAAATTGGGATGTTCAGCTAGTCTAAGAATATTTATTATATTCCTTAATACCAAATCAAGCATGTTTATTGATTTTTCTGCAAATACAGATCTGTACCTACAATTATTTTTTAAAAAGGAAATGGTAAAGTCAGGTAGAGAAACAGGTGGGGACTGGGGCTTGAGCACAGGCAAGGGCAGGGCTGGGGTGGATGAGCATAGGCCATGATGGGGCCTGGCCAGCCCTAGCAGGCCTTCTCCAGGAAGGCTTTCCAACACTGGACACACTGCTGGTGTACCAGCTCGAAGTCAGACTCATTCCCATAATAGGGATCTTCAATAATGAGCTGTTTCTGTGGCTCATAGCTCCCAAGCAGTTCAATTTTAGCTTTGCAGTTTTTAACTTGATTACTTTTTCTATTCAAATCTCTAAGATTGCTTTTGTCCATATATAGGATATAGTTGAATGTTATGAAATCCTCTTTGGTGATCTGCCGGGCAATGTGATTCATGGGGATGTCATGCTTCTTCATACAACTCTGCCCTCGATAGTCAGGGGGCTTTCCCACTTCATATGTAGATGTGGCTGCACTGTCTATCCTCCAGTTATCTGAAATATTTTGGTCAGTTACAAGTTTTCTGAATACTGCTTCTGCAATGGGTGACCGGCAAATGTTACCCAGACACGTAAACAGCACCGACTTTAGTCCTGATTAAGCCATGTTCCTCAGGAGCACATTTAATATAATTGACATTAATATTCACTACATAATAAAATTCTTATGTGAAAAATGTGCTAAAATTATAGAAGTATATTTTTATTAAATGATCAAAACTAAACTAGGAGAGCCTGGGTAACTTTAAGACATCTAAAAGGCACCTGATATTTGAACAGAAGCATTTGTAGATTCAGGACATAAAATAGATCATATTTCTGCTGTTTCCTTAAACAGAAGCAATTGCAAGCAACATTTGTATGGATAATAGCTGTCTGCTAATCTTTTGACTGAAGGAAATTTAGCTGGAAAAAAATGGTACTTAATGCAAGTATTATTAGAAAACTACACTAGCAGACTATGAAAGACCAAAACCACTACTTTGCTTTGCTTTACTTCATTTCACTTTTACAGTATGTTGTGGGTAATTGAGATGAATGTGTAATACTACTGCAACAGTGATGTTTTCTTAACAGTGACACTCCTTTAAATTGTTAGTAAAAGTGGACTTGGTCCGGGGGCTTTGTGATGTCTTGCTTCACCCCCCTCTCCGCCCCAGGGCAGCTTGAGGCTGAGGTTAAGACTGGGTGGTGTGTGCCTATAATCCCAGTTTTCAAGAAGCTGAAAACAGGAGGATCACTATGAGTCCCATCTGTGTAGTGTTACCCTGTAGACCCTGTACTAAAATACAAAAAAACAAAAAGTGAACTGGAAATTGATATCTTCTGGCTATATATTTTGATTATAAATTATAGTAAGCATAAATCAAATGTTCTAAACATACTGATCTTTTAGTCTCATTTTGTGTAGCAGAAGTTTATGCGTTCTTTTTCCTATTCCTGGAGAATTTCTTCCTTTTTTTTCCCATTGTGTATCCTAAGAATCTCAATTTAGGTATCAATTTCTCATTGAAAAGCAATATTTCATTATATATATATTATTTAATGAACTGCCTCTAAGAAGCTTTGAGAGCTCCCACAATCCTCACTTCAAACCTTTGACATAGATACTACTTTTCTATTTGTCCTTGTTTAAAGAGTATCTTCTTTCTGAACTATAGGATCCACAAGGTGGAACTGTTTCCTCTCAGTAAATTTTTATTAAATAAATTGCAGTCTGAAGTCTTTCCACATGGTATATATTAGCCTATCATTCTCTTTTGTTAACTTGCAACATATAATATGTCAGTATTTTGAGGGAGATATAGGATGTGGACTGTAAAGATCAAAGCTGTGAATTCTCCTTAGCTGTCATACTTATCAGCATTAAACTTGATTAATTTTGTGTATAAGTAAGGATTGATGCTGCTTCATCTAGGAAATTATAAAATAAATTTTATTAAATTCTAGCTTTCTGATCTTATTGATACTCAGCCCTCTTCATATTTGTTAAATTTCTCAGACTTCAGCTATGTCTAATATTCTGCAAGGCCTACTGTAGTTTACTTTTAATACTGTGCTCTAGTGCATCAGTATACATTTATGCTTTTATTTAAATTGTTTATCACAATAAAATGTGTATAAAATCACTATTTTATACATTTGCTCTTTTGCTGCTTATTACATTGAATGTAAAATTGATACTTTTATGTAAGTTTTTACTAACATTTTACCTTCATAATCATCAGGTTTTAAAAATTCATATGATTGCATTGGTGATTTTATGGAAATGAATATATTAAAATTGGTTAAATTTCTTGTCAAATATATATTAGCCACTTCTCAGCTGTGTAAGAATGCAGTCCTTTACAAGTATCTTTTTGCCCATTTTTGCATTTAATCTTCAGCATGAGAGCAAGCATCAGGGTGTACATATTTTTCTTATTAATTTCTTGAATACATATCTTGAGTTTCATTTCAACAGCAACCAGTTTATTCTTTTACATTTCAATATCATAGTAAACTTTTATTTTATTTTATTTTATTATTTATTTATTTATTTATTTATTTTTTGTCTTTTTGAGACAGGGTCTCGCTATGCAGTTGAGGCTGGCCTTGAGCTCACTTTTGTAGCCCAGGCTGGTCTCGAACTCGTACCAATCCTCCTGCCTCAGCCTCCCGAGTGCTGAGATTTCAGGCGTGCACCAGCACAACCGGCACTATAGTAAACTTTAGATACTGTTTTCCATTTTGATGACTCTTTGCTTATTATTTGCCAATATACTAAAATGATTTTCACAACTATTTTTTATGTTATTTTCTTATATTTTTTATTACTTTTAATAAGACAAAACAAGACAGTTTCAAAACACATTAGTACTAGAGCCACAGTAATTAATATGTATATTGTTGTCTTTGCAGTAGTTATTTAAAGTACAAGATGCAAACATGATAATTTTTCTAATCACTAGTGGTACAAAAATTTCTTCTCATTGAACTAAGGAAAAGTAGTTGTATACATAGTCCAATATTTTATAATAGTAGTGGGTTATTGGTAGAACTGGAAATGTCAGAGCTGTTGATTTCAGCCTTTTATAGTTCACCATACTAATGTGGCTTTACTTTTTTTAAATATTTTTTATTGTTTAAATTTAACAATGGTTATGTTACATATTTTCATCATCAGATCAGTTTAGATTAATACATATAGGTATATAAGATTGATCAAACAATTAAACATTTATCCTTCTAAATCAACATTACATTTTTTTTTTCTTTTCCCCTTTCTTTTCTTTGAAAGTTAACATATTGCATATTGTCCTCACAATCATTCTACAGAGTACAGTGTGTGGGCATGATCCACCTCCCTATTGATGTTGCTTAGAAAAAAAAAAGGAAAAGAATATATTTCTCTTTGGACTAAGAGGAAGCAGATACATACACAGTCAAATGTTCTGCAGTTGTAGTGGGCCACCAGTGAAGCTTGTGATGTTGGAGGCTATTGAATCTAAGCCTCCTAAAGCTCATCTCACCAATCTAGCTCTGCGTTTCATGCATTGTAATTAAGCATTTTTTTTTTTTTTTGCTTGCTGGGTGGTCAAGGGCAAGTCGAAGCAAGACCTGTATAACAAAACATTCTTTTTTTTTTGTATCTTCCAGGGTCAAATCCCCTCAGGATTAAGTTTGGGACCATAGACAGTACTTTGTAGAACTGTTGTTAGTGTCAGCCTTCGGGACGAGTCACGGCCATTGCTTGGCTAGTTTGCTTTTTGTGAAAGCCTGAGAGAATGTTTTTCTCTGCGTGACTCTCCTTAGACGCACTATAGTTCATTCAGCCCTTTCCTCAGAGGTCCCATAATCTCCTTGACCAGAAAATTTGGGACACCTCTTATTTATAGGATATTACAGCACAGGTTAAAAAAAATGTGGTATTTTTATACAATGGAATGCTACTCATCCATAAAGAATGATAAGTTTGAAGACTTCATATATAAATGGATGTATATTCATATCTATTTTTAATACACTGTTCATATTTTTAGAAATGTGAACTGTTACTTATTCATATTATTATCAAATTTCAAGATGTTTTATTATTCAAGGTGATTCATTAATTTTTAATTCTTAGTTTTCAATCTCACACATGTTAATAATCTGTACTCTGAAACAGAAAATTTCTGATGAAGTTTTACCTGTGTCTAACCTACTAAATATGATTTCTTCTTTCCATTTTATTTTGCATATTGTACTACCTTTATTCAAGATATCATACCTTTTGCAATATTCCAGATCATAAAAGAGAATTCCTGTGAGCACTATGCTACATTTTGTGGATATTGGAGTAACTACCTAATTCCTAATTAAATTCGTCATAATATCATGAGAAAATTATTTTTAATGTTCTCTCTCTTCCCCAATCAAAAACATTTCATCAGAAGTAGTATTATCATAAAAACTATCACAATATAAAAAAATAAAGCTATATTAATATGCTGAGCTGTAAAAGGCTCAAGTCACCAACTTCTGACAATTGCTAGATGTGCTGATAACCCACTAATATTATGGACTATTGCTCTATATTGGGTTATTTTGCTGAGTTCAGGTACCTACAATCTTTGGACTGGCATCAAGCATGAAAAGGTCCTTTAAAGAGTTCTCCAAATACAGCTTCTCTAACTGCAATGGAACACACATCTCTGACAACAACCAAACAAAAAAGGTTGATATGTTGGGAGCCATGGCAGCTAGGAAATTGATCAGATGTGTGTAGGTGGGACTAGACCTCATTGCCCAAGGTAGACAAGGTACCTCAGTCCTGAGATAAACACCTGTCTGATTAAAGTCAGCTGTCAGTCACTAGGAAACCTTGTGTCACATATTATGAACTTTGTAAAACTGTAAATAAAATATCATTTATTGTGATAATATATATATGTATGTATACACAAGATAGGCTATATATATATATATATATATATATATATATAGCTACTTTCTCTTAGTTCATTGAGAAGAAAGGTTTATACTAATATTGTTTAGACAAGATATCATGTATGCATCTTGTCCTGAATAACTATTATGAAGACAACAATATGCAATGTGTTAATTATTGTAATTGTCCTACTAACCTATTTTGAAACTGTTTCATTGCTATTTTATCTTTTTTTCCCATTAAATTGAATTTTAAAATGTTGGGTTGTTCATATAATGAAATGCTACTTAGCAATAAAGAGGAAGACTGAAAATTAAATAGTATGTTACTTATCAAAAACACAGATTAATTATGAAAATATTTTATTATGTGGAAAATAAAGACTCAAAAACTAAAACAAAAATTAAGAAAAACCTGGCACAGATGTTGCAAAATGCCACTTTCTTTTCATTATATGAAAAGTTCTTAATATATCTACAATACTTTTTGCATTGATTCTGTATTCAGTCCTTTTTGAAGTTACTGTAGGTTTGGTGAAATTTATTGTATCTATGAGACTTCATGCCAATTATGTACTCTATAGAAAGGAAATGATCTCTTAAACACACACTATCACACACTCATACACACCCTATGTGTCATACATGTTTTTGAATTATATCCCTTTGCAAAGCACATCAAAATGTACTAACATTTAAATATTTATGAACATATTATATAAATACTCAGATATAATAGCTAATGTAATTTAATAAGTTGACTGAACTTGTTGCATAATGATTTCAATTTAATATAATTCATTTTATTCACATTAGCATAGCAGTGTCACTGTAGAATTCTGGATTTCTTGAAAGAAAAGAAATTTGAGTAGATAATTTAGCATCATGAAAATTATATTTTATAGGTAACTATTTTGAAAAGAATATGCTATTTATATGATTCTTGTTCTGTGTTGCTAAGAATAAGTGACGTTTGTAAACTGTTTAGAAACATTTTAGGACTCAATATTAAAATTGTTAAATATTTTTATGTGTATAAAATGACACTGATATATTGTCTTTATCTGTTAGTTTTCCAATCTTTGAAAACCCATATCCTATGGACATTCATGAGTCGCCAGTTACATGCACAGCATATTTTGCCGACTGCCCTCCAGATTTGATTCTAGTACTCTATTCTATAGGAGTCAAGCATAAAAAACAAGGATACAGTAATAAGGTAAAAATAGAGGATACAAATAATTTTTCTTGTATTTATAGCATGTTGTCTAAGTGTATATATATATGTATGTGTGTATATATATATATGAATAGTAAGTTGCAACTTTTAGTATCACAAATATATACTAATAAAAAGTAGGAAAAAAGATGTAGACAATTATTTTAGATGAAAGATTGTGCTACAGTATTAAGAAATTCAAATCTGTTTATCATATCTAAATCCCATAGTTCAGAAGACATGATTATTTAAAATAATTTATCATTTATTAGTATTCCAAAATTTATTTTTGTTTTCACTATAAGATCAAATATTTAAAATCATCTCAAACCATCTATTATGGTTTCTGCTATTTGCCAGGTCTATTGGAATGGATTAACTCTTAAGAGATTCCATTTACATAATATTCTGTTAAAATAACTCCCTAATACTTTTGTAATGCATAGACTGTGTAATTCACATAACAACATTGTCTTTGTGCAATTAAAAATCTTATTTGATTTGTTTACATGAATGATAACATTAATTTATATTATTTAATATCTTATCTGTATTGATGGAGGTGGAATTACGCATTTAGAGAGGTGTTTAATGAAAGAGTAAAAGATAACTACTTCATCATTTATTATTTTATAGCTATTTAATGACACATGAACAATTCATCTTTATTTTAAAATACTTTCACCCTAAGTTTCAAAATCATTAAAACTAAAAATTAAAACTTGCATAACCCTTTTGGATATTCTAATTAGGAGTGGCCAATCAGTGGAGGAGCTTGGAACCTCGGAGCACAGACATATCCGGAAATTATTATTACTGGGTAAGTGGGATATTTTGTAAGTTACTAGTTCATTAACAAGTTTTTGTTGACTCCTGAAGCTTTTCTATAGCTGTGCTCTATACTAGCAGTTTATTAGTAAGTGTAAAATTATAAAACATAGCTTCAACCTAAAGATTCTAATCTTGAAGATAGAGCCAAAGTATACAAAGAAAAAACAATTATATATAGAATATATATGTAAAAAAGTCAGAAAATGTAAGCAGTGAGAGATGAATCAAAGAAAGCTTTATATACAACTGGCAGAATATGAAGTTTAGAAAGATCTTTACTAACATCTCCTAATTGCTGCTAAATGCAGAAGTTTCTGCTGTACATCACTATCAAATTATTATGCTTCAAAACTTGTGGCACTAACAAGGTCATTACTTGTAACCCACTTCATATTCTCATATTAGGAATGAAGGGAGACACAGTTAAAGATAAGCATGAAGGAAGTTCTGTTAAGGAGAAGACAGAGTAAATATACTTTTTTCCTAATTTTTTTATTATATACAATTGAGAAGCATGGAAAGACATCACATTGTTTAGGGCTTTCAAGTTCCAAAGAATGGCATAGCAGTTTGTCCATAGGTTTTTCCCCTATTTTATTTATCCTAGAAATGGAGTTGAAGAAGCTAGTAAATTAAATCTTTGAATATGCACCGAACAAAGACAAGTTCACTTTGACTAAAAGAGGAGGAAAACATCGCAAAGATGCAAACGTTTTACAAAATAATCTTTCTACTTTATTTAAGCAGTGTGCGTGCGCGCGCACACACACACACACACACACACACACACACACACACACACACACAGATCTTCATCAAGTTTTAAGGAGTTACTCCAACCCCCTGAGAATTGCAGAGAAGGCAGAGCAAGGAGTTGGACTTTCAACTCCACTGTGAAAAATTTCTTCCTGGTGATGTTCCAGAAAAACACATGGGAGCCAGAATTCCCAAGACTGCTCGCTCGCCAGTAATGAGGAGCCACTACTTTTCACCCTTTTTGTCAGTGGCAGTCAAATGGAGTAGATTAGACTTTTCTGCTGGATAGTTAAGACCAAGTTGAAGCAAGACCTATATAATGAAAAATGTAATAACTTTTGTAAAGCCATGTTAATATGCTGAGCTGTAAAAGGCTCAAGTCAACAGCTTGCAACATTGCCAGTTCTGCTGATAACCCACTATTATTATGGATGATTAGAGTATATATACACCTACTTTCTCTTAGTTCAATGAGAAGAAAGATTTGTACTAATGGTGTTTAGAAAAGATATCATGTCTGCATCTTGTAATCTGCACAACTAACTATAAAGACAAAATATGCAATGTATTAATTATTGTAACTGTCCTACTAACCTGTTTTGAAATGGTCTAATTGTTATTTCTTTGCCATTAAAGTTAATAAAATAAAACAAATGAAGTAGGAGAGAAGAAAAAAGCAAAGTTTAAGAATTAGTCAAAGAAATAATGGCTGAAAATTTACAAATTTACAAAAGGGCACAAACTTACAAATTTTGTAAGCTGAGAAAACCCTGAGAATTCAATATCAAAATTTACCATATATACTTCTAAACATTTAAGCACCAAAAAGTTCTGAAAGGTACAAGAGAGAAATAGCACCATACCTGTTGGAACACACCTGTGTATTGAATAGTAACAGATTTTTCACCAAAAACACTGGGATCCAGAAGGAATCTTTCTAGAAAAAAATTATATGTATATGTATATATATATATATATATATATATATATATATGTATAATATGTGTATGTATGTGTTACATATATAAAAGTAATAAAAGGAAAAAAACCCTGCCAATCTCGACTTTTGCACTCAGTGAACTTGTCTTACTAGAACTGAGCAAAAATCAGGACATTCTAAATGAAGGAAAGCAAAGATTTTTGTCAAAATCAAACTTGCCCTTAAGTGTGGCTAAAGGAAGTTCATTACACTGAAAGAAAAGGAAAAAAAAAAAAAAAGGAACCTGAGTCATAAAGAAAGAGGAAAGAATATAGTGAGCAAAAACATTCAGGTATAATTAGTCTTCCTTCACATCAGTTTTTAAAAGTATATATAATAGTTGAAAGCATAGATTATAGTAACGTTGTATAATGTCTTAAATGTGTGCAGAAGAAATTTGACCTAATTATAAATGGAAAATGTAAAAGGAAGTAAGGCTTTTATATTTACATTAAGTTCGTGAGGACATTGTAGACTATGATGAATTATTAATATGAGGTATAGTATCTAATTGGACCACTCAAAATATCCCAATTTTTCATTAATTCTAGACAGATATGTTTACTGGGTGTAAAAGTCTAGGTTGGCAAAACTATTATTGATACATTAAGAAAGAAGTGGTTGGGGTGCCACCCACTCAGGACCTCCCTTCTGTCCCTCTCTTGGACAGGGACTTTCTTTCCCCCAACAAATCTATTCTGTTCATAAAAGAAAAGAAAGAAGTGGTAAAATAATTCAGACAACTAAAGAATGGCTATACAAAAGACAATAGAAAAATAATAAAGAGAAAATTAAATAACAGACTTAAACTTTATCATGTAAATGTATACATTAAATATAAAATTACCTAAATATACAGATTGGAAGGGTAGATTAAAAATTATAACCAAACTCTATACTCTATGCAGTATACTCACAATAAACATAACAGTATAGAAAGATACAAAAGAAAAGGATTGTAAAAGGCTATTAAAAAGGACCAGTTGGAGAGCTGGGCATGCTGGTGCATGCCTATGATCCCAGCACTTGGGAGGCTGAGGCGGGAGGATCAGTTTGAGTTCAAGACCAGCCTGCTCCACAGAAGTGATCTCAAGGCCAGCCTGAACTACATAATAAGACCCTGTCTCAAAAAGACAAAAATAAAAAGGACCAGTTGGGACCAGTGTCAACAGGAAGATAGCTTTGGAAACATCAGACTATGATCTCTTGAAACATAACAATGTACAATCAAAAAAGTTTTATGAGAATACCAGAAACTTGTTGGAAAGTTGGCTAGACTTATAGTATGCTCAAAGCCAAGGACAGGGGCTGGGGAGATAGCTCCAAGGCACAAGTGCCTGCTGGGCAAGTGCAAGGTCGTGAGTTCGAACCCTGGTCCCACAAAAAAAGAAAAAAAAAAAAAAAAAAAGCCAAGGACAACATGTTAAATTGAGCAACAAAAGCAGTTTCATTTGTACTGTGGCAGCCTCTCCTCCAGGTTGGTACAGATTACAATTAGGAAAAAAATGCAACTTGTAGTTCCTCCTTTGGGAAAAAGCTCCATCGGATGGTTTGGGTCTTCAGGAACTTCCCAAGAAATTATTTTGTCTAACCTGACTCAGAACCTTGATGTTGTGCTTTTGGCTGCCTAGGAGCCACTGTGGACAAGAATTCAGCAGCCTACTATTGGTGTGAGAACCTTCCATTGTGCACATGGACACTACAGACAGAGGTTATAAACCATAAAGGAAAAAAAAAAATCTGGAAAGCTCATCTGTTTACGAAATTGTACACAAAAGCACTGAGAAAACACATCTCTATAAAATAACAGATTTGAGAGGATCTGAAATTTTCTACCTGAACTGATTCATGAAAGGCTTCACAGTATGAGGTCATTGAATGAACAGGTGGCTGGTTTTTTTTAAATGACAAACTTCTCACAAGAAAATGAAACCATACAAAGAAACGAAAGCATAACTCAATCAAATGGATGACATAAATCTCCAGGAACTTATTGTACAGGGCCAGATGGTTGAAACTATCTAACATAGAATTCAAAATAATCATCTTAAAGAAGTCTAATCTATTAGAACACCAAAAGAAAATCAAAATCAGGAAAATTATACATGAACAAAATAACATTACTAGTTTAAAGTTATTAGAATGTCAACTAGAAATTCTTAACACTATAAAAGAACTTAAAAAAAATTTTTGAAGGGGTCAACAGAAAGCTTTCTTACAGAAGAATTAGTGAACTTGAAGGCTAGCAAAAATAGCCAAAAAGAACAAAAAGGTGATAAGGACTTACAAAACACATTGAAGTGAACACATATAAATTGATTATGAGAATTTGAAGAGATGAAAGAATAGATAGGGAGGCCAGAGAGCTTAACTGATGAAATAATGACTGAAAACTTCTCAAATATAAAGAGGGAAATATCCAAGTTCAAGAAATTCAAACAGTTTCACCTAAAATAATACAAAATTGAACATAATAAAACACACTGAAATACCAATGTCAATAAACAATCTTCAAAATATCAAGACCAAAATTTATCGCCAGATATAAGGGAAATCCCAGTGTAGCAGATTTTTCTGCAAAACTTTACAGAGGAGAAGGAAATAGGATACTGTATTCAAAGAGGAAAATGTCTCCCATCCAAGAATACTATCAACTATGATCCTAAAATGAGAATTTAATAAAAATCAAACATTTAGTGATCATGATACCTAGCAAGCTGGGAACAGAATGGGAAAATCTATGGTCTAAAAAAGTTTCTATTTTTTAAAAATAGCAAATGTCATACTTGTTGGTGAAATATTTGAACTTTTGTCTTGTATACAGGAAATGAAGTGAGAATGCCTCAGTTCTGACTCTTATTCAGCAATAAACTTACAGATCTAGCTAATTCAGTACAGTAAAAAAAAAAAATGAAAAAATATAAAGCATTGTAAAAGTAAACATAAACTTTTGTTACTCAAAGGAACATGATTATGTGGGATGACAAACTTAAGGAATGTAATAGTATTTCACCATTAAATATGTCACTTACATATATAAATAAATATAATAACCACATTAATAGAATGAGGAAAGTCACCTTGTCTTCCATATTGTGTTTGAGGGCCTTTGCAACTTTTAAGAGAAAGACAGACCCCCTGCTGTGAGCCAGACCTCAAGACAAAAGAGTAAACAAGTGCAGTCACATACTTCCCTAAGGATGGGCATCAGTAATTGATATTCTAAATAGGTATCAGTCACCTTAAAAGAGCTCAAATGAGTCACTATACCAACCCCCAACAGGAAGGGACCCTGTCTATACTCATAGCCACCTGCTACAATGACTCACTTCCCCATTTAATACTGGATTTAATCAATTTTACCTGAGCAATGGTGTTTGTAATTTCATTTGTTGACCATAGTTTTGTCCCACCTCATGCCCACCTAAGCAAGTTACCATGTTCTCCACCAACATAGATATGCTTCACTATATGGTTTCACTCTATAACTCAAGTCCCTAGAAGAGACAGCTTCCCGGGGAAACCCACTCAGGCTGCCCTTCTGTCCTTCTCTTGGACAGAAACTTTCCCCAGTAAATACTTTCTCCTGATTAATAAAAGAATGAGAAAAAATCTAATTATTTTAATTAGTTCAGGAAATGGATTTGACAACATTGAACACCTGATTTTTTTCACACTTAGAAAACTAGAAACAAAAAAAAAAAATCAAATATTCTTAACTGAATAAAAGAGATTGCTGGCAACCAACAGTTAAATTATACTGAATTAGGAAAGACTAAAAGTTTCCCTTTTAGCTTAGTAACAAAACAAAAGCAGCTTTTTAAAAATTGTAAAGAAGAATCAGGCATGGTGAATCCATATACCTGTAATCCAATCACTTGGGAGTCTGAAGTAAGAAGATAGCACTGAATTGTAGGCTATCCTCGACTAACTATTGAGCTCAAGGCAGCCTGAACTACAAAAAAAAAAAAAAAAAAAAAAAAAAAAAAAAAAAAAAAAAAAAAAAAAAAAAAAAAAAAAAAAAAAAAAAAAAAAAAAAAAAAAAAAAAAAAAAAAAAAAAAAAAAAAAAAAAAAAAAAAAAAAAAAAAAAAAAAAAAAAAAAAAAAAAAAAAAAAAAAAAAAAAAAAAAAAAAAAAAAAAAAAAAAAAAA
>PVJA010020477.1:7531-18085 GCA_004027025.1 Myocastor coypus | reverse complement strand
TATTAAACACAATAATTAGTGACCATACTCATAGGTGAAATAAACACACACATGTGTACACATTGTATT
Source organism: Myocastor coypus (assembly GCA_004027025.1). Classification (NCBI taxonomy): domain Eukaryota; kingdom Metazoa; phylum Chordata; class Mammalia; order Rodentia; family Myocastoridae; genus Myocastor; species Myocastor coypus. The sequence goes on along the minus strand of PVJA010020477.1, from coordinate 18,016 downwards.
GTCTCTCACCCTAGTGTAAGAAACTGATAGAGTAGATAAGATTTAAAAAAGTAAAATAGATAATATGAAAAGCAAATAAACTGCTCAAAAAGGAGAGAATGACAGGAATGACAGAAAAAAGAAGGAAGGGAAATGTATATTGTATATATAGCTGAGATAATTGTACTACTGATTTCTATTAGTATATTGAAAGGAGCAGTTATTGCTTATATTTTTTGATCAAATTTACATGTCTAAATTTGGTAGGCTGAGTAAAATAGGATAAATATAAGACTTTTTTTGGTAAATGGATGCAACTAGAAACCACACTCTTGCATGTGCAAACATCATGTTGTCTGCTTAGTGGCAGAATCTGAAAGAGAAAATGGCATCTGAAGGGTACACTAGATAGTGGAAAAATGGAAAGAACGTATGCAAAAGGAAAGTTACTGAGTTGAGAAGTACAGGAGAGGGAGTGAGGTAAAGACATATATCTATGTATATAAACAGGATAGTTTGAGCAACTATATTGTGGATTTCTACCAGCCTATGGAAAGGAGAAAATAACACTTAATTTCTTTTGTCTCTTTTTTCAATTCATTCTTCTTTTTCTGCTCTTAATTTCTTATATATTTCTTATCTGTTGTTAATTATTTGAAGTATTTCCCATATAGTTTCATTTTTGTTAATGAGCTCTCTACCCATATGTCCAAAATTTCTACCCCACATTTTCCTCTAGAAGATTCAGTGTTAATATTTAAATCTTTGATGCACTTTGATTATAGTTTAGCGCATAGTGATAGGTATGGGTCTAGTTTTAGCCTTTCACAGGGGGAAAGCTAGTTCTTCCAGCACCATTTATGAAAGAGAGTATCTTTCTTTCAGTGAACATGTTTTTCTCCTTTATCATAGATTAGGTTCCTGAGTGTGTTTGCAGTTGTGTTTGCATCTTCTAATCTGTTTCACTGCTCCTCAGATCTGTCTCAATGCCAGGACCATGCTGATTTTATTTCCCAGGATTGCTTTTGATATTCTGGGTATTTTCTGGTTCCAAATGAATTTGAGGAAAGTTTTCTCTAGCTTTATGAGGTGTACTAATGATATTTTTATCAGGATTGTATTGAATTTGTATAACAATTTTGGGATTATAGTCATTTTCACAATGTTGTTTCTTCCTATCTAGGAGCATGGAATAGCCTTCCATTTTCTCAAATCCTCTTCAGTTTCTTTTCTCAAAGTACTATAATTTTTCACTGTATAAATCTTTTACTTCATTCGTGAGATTGTTTTACTTTATTTTTTGGGGGGGTATTATTGTGAAAGTATGGTTTACCTAATTTCTTTCTCAGTGCATTCATTACTCATGTACAAAAATGCTACTAATTTTTGGGTGTTGACTATATCCTGCTATGTTACTAAATTTGGTGATTAAATTTAGAAGACGCTGGTGGAGTTTTTGGGATCCTCTGTGTAGAGCATCATGTCATCTGCAAATAATTAAAATTTCATTTATTTTCCAAAGCTTATCCCTTTTTCTTTCTCTTTCTTGTCTAATTGCTCTGGCTAATGTTTCCAGAACTATATTGAATAGGAGTGGGGACAGTGGACATCCTTGTCTTGTTTTTTGATTTTAAAGTGAAAGTCTTCAGTTTTTCACCATTTGCTATGATGTTGGCTGTTGATTTCTCATAGATGGCTTTTATCAGGTTGAGATATAGACCATCTATTTCAATTCTCTGTAGGGTATTTTTGTTTTAAACCATCAGTGAGTGTTGGACTTTGTCAAAAGCTTTTTCTCTATTGAGATTACTGTGTGGTTTTTGTTCTTGGCTCTCTTGATGTGATGTGTTACATTTATGAATTTGCATATGTTGAACCACCCCTGCATTCATTCCTAGGATGAATTCCACTTGGTTGCAATATATAAACTTCTTGATGGTTTCCCAGTATTTTATTGAGGATTTTTGTATCTATATTCATTAGAGAGATTGGCCTATAGTTCTCCTTTTAATTGGATCTTTCTATAGTTTCAGGGCATAAATGGTTTAAAGCTGATCTTGTTATGCCTTCTGTGTGTAAGTAAAACATTGCTCCAACCAGTGATTTCAAGGCCAGGCTGATCTAAGTAATGAGACCATGTCTCAATATCCTCAATCACTAAAATCAGAAACAAAATTTTTTATACAAACTTTTATCAACTGTTAGGTAGAATATCGTGTACCCTTGATTAATCCTTGAGAAGCAGAACACCATGCTGATTTTGCTGGTCCTGGGTAAGGACTTGTACTATATAGATGATAGCAAAGATATCACTATGCCAACCATCAAGAGTAAAAATTCATAGTTTTGCTATTGAAGCTAGTTATTTTCCCCTGAATTAACAATATGTCATTCCTGAAGTTTGTTAAAAAACAAGTGCTACAAAGAATATAGGTCATAAAAATTCTGTTTCATCAATGAATGTCTACATTTTAATATCTGGAATAATTTAAATTATTCTTTTAAATTTGATTATTTTCATTTCCTAATATCTACCAAGTTAACTTTCTACAAAAGTAACTAATGATGAGGGGTCAGGGAGATAGTTCCATAGCACAAGTGCCTGCCTGGCAAGTGCAAAGTTGTAAGTTCAAACCCCAGTCCCACCAAAAAAAAAAAAAAGAAAGTAGAAAAGAAGTTATAATTGCCCAAGCACTGAAGAATATCTATAATGAGAAGAATGCTATATAATAAAACATGTATGAATGAAGTACAAGAAAAAATGTGTATGCATTTTATAAATCTGACATGAGCAAAATCTGTTTCATTAATTTATGTACATCATAATACAATGGTGATAAAATTTTAAAAGTAATAAAAAACAGCAATATAGAGGTAATTAACTTTACTGAACAAATTTCTATCACTCACCTTGTTATCTTTTCCCACTATTGAGTGACACACCCATGAAATTTAGTAGGCAAAACTGTAGATAGTCCTCTGCCTTTAAAAGATATGATTGCATAGGAAAAACAGGAGAATTGTAATCAGGTATGTGCTGCCAATATGTGCACTATGTATCTCAAGCATTGCCTTATTGTACTTTACCTGCTTAACTTTCATTTAAATGATCATGCTACACCTTTGTTATACAAAAATTGAGAACTACTATCAATGAAGATGTTTCCTTCTCTGATCTGCTTTTCTGGCAAGCAAGGAAAGAAGAATTTACCTATAGATGAAGCATGAAATTAGACTACATGATGGTGAAATCTAGGATATATAGTCAAGCTGCTGTAAAGCGCTTTCCAGGTTTTAAGGTGTAGTTTAATCAGAGTGTTTTTCTTTTGTTCTAATGGCTTTAATTATTGAACTATCAAAAAATTTAATATAAAAATGTTTTAAACCTGAAATTCAGTATATTGTTTATAATGTACCCATATAAGTGTTAGTGTTTTAAAAGTAATACGATGATCTAAAAAGATTTCAAGACTGTGAAAACTTCTTGTGACAAAGAAGACAGATGGAATCAAGAGTACATACGAAGATACAGTCAGTAATGTTAGTTTTTTGGTTGACTAGTTTCGCTACAAGTATATTTTATATATTAAATCTGTGTTATATATATTTTATTCCAATTAAATGTTACATTGTAGAAACAAAGTAAAGTTTTATAGGTTTTATAAAGTCATGCTTTATCCTGCAAAATGTTTCAGAAATAACTTTAAAAAATACATGTAAGTATATGATTAAATATATACACAACCAAAGTAAGTTATAGCATCTTTACTGCACTAACCTCAAATTGAAAACAACCCAAATGTCTACTAATGGTCAGTGGATAAATGATGTATATCCATGTAATGAGATACTATTAAGCAACAAAAAGAAACAAATTATATATATGGAATAATTATCACAAAAATGTTAAGTTGCATACACAAAAGAGTAAATGTGTTAATTTGACTTAATGAAAATTCTAATAAGAAGGTTCACTGGCAGAAAATAAATTACAGGAAATCCGGATGGAAGAAGGTTACATTGCCATGAAGCAACTTTCAAGTGATGAAACTATTCTAAAATTAGATAATGGTGTCATTGTGACAGCTATATACATTTGATAAAATTATCAAACTATAGATCTGCAATGGGTGAGTGTTAAGGTTTATAAATTATGTCTCACTGAATCTGTAAAAGTCAACTTCTCTGTGATTGTCCTCCTCTCAGAAAACTTGGTTTGAGGGCTGACCAGATAGCTCTGTGTACTAAAGTGCCTGCTCAGGGAGATGCAGGGACTGGAGTTCAGTCCTTGGCCTGCCTTTCTGCCCTAGCCCGGGAGCACACTGAGATGGTAATTGAGACTGGGCATGGTGGCATGCACCTGTAATCCCAGCATTTGGAAGGCTAAAAATAGAATCACTATGAGTCCAATCTGTGTAGTGAGACCCTATAGACACTGCACTAAATACATTTTGAAAAAACAACTCAGTTTGATCAAATATTTACTTACTACTGGACTCTAATAATATTGCTTTATTGATTTATGTGTCCATTTATCACCAATACAATAATTATATGGTGACATTTAAACTGAGACTTAATGCTAGGTACTTTGAGTTTTCCAACTTTATTTTTTGCATTTCAAAATCACTTTCATTATTATACTTTCTTTATCTTTCTTTGATTTTAGAATCATTTTATTTCTACAAAAATTTTTTGGCATATTTTATTTGGGATTACATTGAATGTACACAACATTTAAACAAAACCAATACCTACTATCTTATAGTAATTAGGAATATATCATTTTATTAAATGTGTTATTTCTTTAACTGCCATTTTGTAGTTTTCACCATACTGAACTATGCTAGTTGAAAGCAAGCTATTTTGTGTTTTGTTTTGTTTTTTACTTTTGTATATGACATTTTGGGATTCAACTTTTGAGTGTTTTTACTATTAGGAACAATTGAATTTTGTCATCTTGGCATTTTATCTTAATGATTATCTTAAACTCATGTGAGTGCTAGTGTCTTTTTTAGTCATTAGAGTTTTCTGCATAACAATTTTCTGTATCTACTCAGAGAGAGAGCTTGGGAGCAAAAGTGCCTGCCTGGCAAGTGCAAGGTCTCAAGTTCAATCGCTGGTACTGCATACACACACACACACACACACACACACACACACACACACACACACAAATCTGTATCATGTGATCTGCAAATAGAAACAATGTTATTTCTTCTCAGTTTTTTGTTACTGTTTTGCAGTAACCTCTCCTCATGTACTTAGGTGGGTCTTTTTTTTGTGTGTGTGTGGGTCTTGAACTCACTTTGTAGCCCAGGTTGGCTGCAAACTCTCAGCTATTCTCTTGCCACAGCCTTCCAAGTGCTGTAATTACAGGCTTCTTTTCAGCTGTATGTTTTTTGTTTCTTTTTTTTTTCTATTCTAGTTATATATACTACAAAATCATGTGAATATTTTCACATTTTTTATCTTATACAGTAAATATTTGATCTTTTACTATTGTAGATTGTATCTACATACTCTCTAAGAGACTGAAGTTTTGTCTCTTCCTAATTTATCAGTTTTTCATAATGGATTTTTAGTAAATTTCGTTACATGTTTTTTTTCTGCATTTAATAAAATGATTTTATGGCTTTTCTGTGACATAGTACAAAATAATCTGATGATTCCTTTAAAAATATTTAACTTTGTATTTCTAAGATAAAACCTCATTTAATTTGAATTGTTACCATTTTTATAACTTACCTGATTTGATTTGCTAATATTTTGTTGACAATTTTTATTATGCTGATGAAAGATATTGGTGTTTAATTTTCATGTAGTTTTTTTCTGATTTTGATATGAAGATAATGCTAATTTCATCAAATAAGTTGGAAAGTATTCTATCCTCTTATTTTATAGATGAGTATTTATAAGATTAATAATAGTTTTATTTTTAAAATAATTTCAATTTTAGCCATGTTTAAGGATTTAAATTTATATTTGATTATATCAAAATTATATCACCTTTTTCATTAAATGCACACCATTTTAACTGAGAAATTTCACTTACTTTCAATGGGCCAATTACCACTATCAGACGTGAAGTCTTTGAAATTATTTTTTTATAGTATTCAGATTTTTAGGGTATTATCAAAGGAACAAGCTAGAGGGTTATTTTGTTTGTTTTGTTTGGTTTTTTTACTAATTTAGGACACGGTCTACAGGGTGTACAGGGTCTCACTGTATAGATTGGACTCATGATGATTCTCTTGTTTTCAGCCTCCTAAATGCTGAGATTACAGGTGTGTGCCACCATACCCAATTTCAATCACAATCTCAATGTGCCTGAGGGATGAGGCTGGCACAGCATGCCAGGAGTAGAACCCCAGCCACTGTGTTCTACCTGAGCAGGCACTTTAATCCACTGAGCTCTCTGGCTTGCCCTAAGCTTGTGTTTTGAAGCTGAAAATATTTTATTATATATTTGTTCTCATTACAGTTGTATTTTTGAATCAAAATTAAAAGCACTAACTCAAATTTTTATGTTTTGGAGTTGTGATTTTTTATTTAATGCACTTTAATTAATGCCAATCTGTTTTTCATCCAGTCATGCAGATGGATCAATAAAATTTTGGGATGCTTCTGCAAGTAAGTTTTAAGTTTATCTCTGTAAACAACTCTTGGTTAATATTGAATAATTGCCATCCACTATATTTTAGTTCTGACAATTAACATTTCAGAAACATTTTTAAATAAATGTATTGCTGTTACAAATTCCACGTCCCATATTGTTAACCCAACCTATAGTTTAGTTTTGTGTTTGTCTTCTGTGATGTAGAGCAAATGAGACTAAGTCATTCTGTCAGCAACTAATCTTATCTTGACAATATGGTATGTCAAAAATATTGCCAAACTTAGTCAAATTAGCTTTGTTTAAGGAATTTCCTTTGTCTCCTAACTGAGCAGTCTTCAACAAATGCTTTCCCTTCTCTAGTCTTGACTTTTCTTCCTCAATCATCTGCTGAGTCCTGTAAAGAGTAAAACAAATTACTTGTAACAAAAAATCTTATTAAATTCTAAATAATTATATTATTTTGGAATATATAAGATATTCTGCTCAATATTGAAGGATGCCCAAAAAGAAAAAAGAAAAGGAGGAGGAAGAGCGGGAGAAGGAGGAGGAAAGAGAGATAGATCTTCAATATCAGAACAAGATTAAAAGATTTAGGGCCAGGGAGATAACTCAGGGGCACAAGTGCCTGCCTGGCAAGTGCAAGATCCTGAGTTTGATCCCTGGTTCAAAAAAGATTAAAAGAATTAAAGGTTTAGAATCTAATGCCCCTTGTATATTAGTCACTGATCCATTGCTGGGACAAAATACTTGAGGTATACAACTTAAAGGAGAAATACTTACTTTGGCATGTTTTCAGAGGTTTGGTCAAAGGTGGGCTGCTCAAAGCCAGTACAGAAGTTATTTGTTTACCTTTAGGGAGGGACCTAATACCTCTTTTAGAGGGCTCACCGTGAGCCTATTAAGGATAATCTCTACATTGATGAATTAAAAGTCACCTAATTAAGGGCCATAATTATTTTTGTTGTTGTTATGTAACATGCAAGGATTTCCCATCTGACTTCAAAAGTCCAGTTGTTGCCCCTAATACAACATTCTGTCAATTTAAGAGCTTTTTTAGTTTGATATAACTACAGGCTTATAGAAAAGGGGGTGGGGGGAAGAGATACTGTGCAAGTATAGCTTTCAACCAAATTCCCCAACTTCCAATGTGTATCAGATTTGTTCCTCTCTTCCCTCAACCCTCCTTCTTTTCACTGTTTTATCACTCTTTCCTTTTGTCTTCCTTTTCCTCCTTTAGCCTTTCCCCCCTCAGGATAGTCTCGTATATCATTGTGCACACCTGTGCACAAAATATGCACATATAGACATAGTTTTTTTAGCCATTTGAAAGTGAGTTATAAACAAAGACATAATGCTCCTCTAATACTTCATGTCCCAAGATACTTTAGTGCATATGCCCTACAAACAAGGGCATTCTTTTGCATGACCTAAAAATAGTTATGAAAACCAGGAGATAGATAATAGAAAACTATTTTCTAATCTCCAGGTCTTATTCAGCTTTTTCCAATTATCTCAGTAATATTTTTTAAAAGAAAAGAAAATTTAGGATGATTTGTTATATGTAGTCACTATAGCCTTTGACTTTTAAAAATTCTGGTACAATTCTGAGTATTTCATGTCATTGTCATTTTGGGAAAGTTCAGATCAGTTATTTTGTAGAATTACCTTCAATTTCGGGTTTTGCTAGTGTTTTTGTAAGGAAACTCTTTTGTAGGGAAGTTAGTATAATCAACTTCAAATAGAAAAAATATGTGATATCTTGGGTAAATATTCTTCAAAGCAAAACTTGTATTTTACCTTTTCTTCACACACCAAATCAGAATATATCATTCTTAAAAGAATTACATATTGTTGGACTTCCAGTACTGCTATCTGATAAATTATATTTCTTATCCAAAAGTGTCATGTGAGTGTGTGTGTGTGTGTGTGTATGTGTGTGTGTGAGAAGAGTTATCTTGAGAATACTATCACACTCCTATCAATCAGAGGGATAAATTTTAGAAAAACACTTGGGGATTCTCCAAGATGGAGTCATGTTATATTTCTGTTGTATACTTTTTGAGCCCTAGTGTTTTCACCAATAAATAAGAACAAAAACACATTAATAGGACTTCCTCAGTATCACGTGCAGAAATAAATACAAATTCCTGAACATATATGTTAAATAATTGATTATTTTTCCTTCATAATTTTCTTTACTTTTGCTTTATTTTGTAGTCAACAAATACATTGAAAAAGTTTGACAACATCTAAACATTACTTCAAATTAGAATATAACCATTTAATGTGTCATAGTAACTCTGCAGATGCTGTACAAGCTAAAAACTTCAAAAGTCTTTGAAAAACAGAAAGTGGGAGAAAGCAGACAGTCATGTGAAATTGTAGAGGAAGATCCATTTGCTGTTCAGATGATTTATTGGTGTCCAGAAAGCAGAATATTTTGTGTATCAGGAGTTTCTGCATATGTCATTATTTATAAATTCAGCAGACATGAAATTACAACAGAAATAGTGGTAAGTTATTTAAAATTTAATTTTTGTACTTACATATAAGAAAAGAAAGCAGTTACAGATTTCCAGTTATAACTGGTATGGATTTAAGACACCAGTGTACTTTGTGACTAGTAGTATAATTCAAATGATTTTAAATTATTTGTATAACTTAATATATATATTGCAAAGTGGTATGGCTAAATATAACAAGAGTTCTCGATGAAAATTACCTATTTTTTTCAGTGTCAAAATGACCTTACTATTTTAAGTTAATCCTGCTACAAATTATTTTTTCACTTTTGCCTATATCATATACAAGTTTTTTGTACCACTTTGTTGTTGCATTTGTGTGTCCTAAATGACTCAATTTCTTTTTAATACTAATTACCAATATCAGAATTTTAGCATTAATATTACTTCTTTACTTTTATGACAAAGGAAATTATAGAGTATGGTATATTTTGAAATACATATATATGTTATAGAATGAACATATATTTACATATATAATGTACCTATTATGTGTAATTATCAATTTCTTTTATGTATATTAATCAGATTATTGCAGGTTTTGTATTTATTTTCATTAAGCTTAATTTTCTCTAGTCAACTAATTGCTTTATTTCCCAAATACAGTAAGTTTTTTTTCAATTATTGTTTTTATAGCAATGTAGATAAATTATTCTATTTAACCCCTATTATCACAAGTTAAAGTTTTACTACTCTAGCCCTTATATGTATTTACCTCAACAACTAAAATTAAAACTACCCTTTTATGGTACATTAGGATCATAAGCTTTGAAGTCAATTATAATTAGGTTTAATTCTAATTTTACCAATGAGTGCCAGTGTGATTATTAGCAACTCAAATGACTGCTAGTCAGTAGTAGAGTCTGGCTATGATTCAGTTTGACCACCTATGTAATTTTCTATCTAAATGAAATGGAAAATCAAAGTAAACTGTAAATAGTAATATCAGTTTAATGGGACTTATATTGATTATATGAAGACATTTTTAACATAGTACCTATGTATACATGTTCAAGAAATGTTCAAGAATTGATAATTCTTGCCACTAGACTTTTTTTGATACTTTTAATGTAACTATGCCATTCATTCTTATAATAATACTATATTCAACATCTTTTTGTCATTTTTGTAAGCAGATATATTCAGGTCCAAAAGTATACAGTTTAGCCGGGCATGGTGGCGCACGCCTGTAATCCCAGCACTCGGGAGGCTGAGGTGGGAGGATCGCTGAGAGTTCGAGACCAGCCTGGGCTACAAAACTGAGCTCAAGGCCAGCCTGAACTGTACAACGAGACCCTGTCTCAAAAAGACAAAAAAAAAAAAAAAAAAAAAAAAAAAAAAAAAAAAAAAAATAAAAAAAAAAAA
>PVJA010020476.1:0-36903 GCA_004027025.1 Myocastor coypus | reverse complement strand
CTGCTGAAAGATAAAATAGATAACATTCTTGAACACATAGGCATAGGCAAGGACTTTCTAAACAGAACTTCAACTGCAAAAGAAATTTTAACAAGAATCAGCAAATGAGATTATACCAAATTAAAAAGCTTCTACACAACAAAAGAAACAACTATAGTAAAGAAACAACCTGCTAAGTGTTTGCCACTATACTTCAGACAAGGGATTAAATATCTAGCATATATAAAGAATTAAAAACTAGACTCCCCCAAGTAAAAGCCCCAGTCAAGAAATAGGCAACTGAAATGAATACACACTTCTCAAAAGTTCAAAGGGCCAGTAAGGATAGGGAAAAAAGGTCAGCCTTTTTGAGTATTAGAGAAATGCAAATTAAAGCAGTACTAAAGTTTCATTTTGCTCTATCAAGTAGCTATCATCAAGAAATCAAATAACAAATATGGGCAAGGATGTAAGGGGACAGGAACCCTTCTACATTGTTGGCAGAAATTTCAGTTTGTACAACTACTATGAAAATCATTATGAGATTGCTCTAAAACTTCCAGCTAGAAATCTTATATGGCCTACCTAAGTATCTGATCCTTCTAAGTATCTTCCTGTAAGAGTTAAAGGTATTATACCACACTGATACATGCATTCCTTCATTTAAAGCAGCACAACTAATAACAGCTAAATCTTGGAAAGAGCCTATATATCATCAGAAGAATGAAGAAATTGATACATATACAATGAAGTCCTACTCTGCCATAAAGGATGACTTGTACAAAAATGGCTACACCTTGAGAAGATAACATTAAAGACCCAAGTTTAAATATCCATGATTTATAGTGAAACCAAAAGTATAAATGAATTAAAGAGCAGAATAAAAGACACATAATAGAAAACAGGGAGGCATATTTTTTGCAAATGGGAAGAGGATCAAGGGATGAAGAGAGGGAAGTGGGGGATAATGTAACAAAATAATTAAGATGTATTACATATACCAACTTCCCATGAGGATACAGTCATTATGTACTGCAAATATGCTAATCAAAAGCAATCATCTAAAATAATAGCACTTCCAGAAGGATCAGCCAGATAGCTCAGCAGATTAAAGCACGTGCTTAGGCAGATGCAGGGACCAGAGTTCAATCCCCAGCATGTGCTGGCCTCATCCCAGGGCACACTGAGGGAGACCATTGAGACTGGGCATGGCAGTGCGCACCTATAATCCCAGCTCTTGTGAGGCTGCAAACAGGAGGATCATTGTGAGTTCAATCTGTGTTGTGAGACATGGTAGACCCTGTGCTAAATATGTAAATAAATGAAACAAAATAAGCATTTCCTGATGCAGGAGGCCCAGGTGTATGAAAGACTGCCTTATGTGGTTATCAAGACTCTCACAGCTTTAGTCTTGTGATGCTACCTCAAATCTGCAGTGAAATCAGAGGAAAAAGAATAGCTTTTTTTTTATTTATTTTTTATTTTTTTATCTTTTTCTTGTTTCAGAACCTTTGTTTATTCACTCATTTTTATGGCCGGCTCAGCCTGCCGTGAGGGCAGAGCTGGCGCAGCATGTGGTGCCGGGGACCGAACCGCGTTCCCTGCAGCCACCTAAGCTTTCCCACGCAGGCGCTTCAGACCACTGAGCCATCCCGCCAGGCCCAGAATAGCTTTTAATAAACATGACCAAGTAGATTCTAGTATGGTTTGATGTGATTTCTTGACTGTGAACTTAACATTATATTGCAGATTTTTTTTTTTTTTTTTTTTTTGTCTTTTGGAGACAGGGTCTCGCTATGCAGTTGAGGCTGGCCTTGAGCTCACTTTTGTAGCCCAGGCTGGTCTCGAACTCGCATCAATCCTCCTGCCTCAGCCTCCCAAGTGCTGGGATAAGAATTTTAAGAAAAATCATCAGGAAAATAGCAGGTTTTTACTTTTTCCTAGATCAACTGGAGATTATATCTTATTGTTATATATTATGCTTACTCTTCATTCTTATTAGTGCTTTATTTTTTCTATCCAATGAAAAAATCTTACATACTTCTTGAATGTCATTGATTCCCTCAACTTTTAATCTAATTCGAAAAAGTGCCAGCCCTGTAGTTATTAATCAGTACATTTAAATTATTTAGAGTTCTTCAGCTTTTTAAAATATTTTATTGTTCATACTAGGTATAGGAATGTAAATATAACACTATGCATGTAATTTTGAATTTAAATTTTCTAAGGAATTCTAAGTTAGCATAATTTTACTATAAGCTTGTGGTAAAGTCTGTAATCTTTTCTTTTTAAAAAGTTTTTTAAAAAAGAACAAAATTGACAAACCAGCAAAAAAGGAAAAAATAGGATTTCTGTTACAACATAATATAGACTTTACAATATAATTTAACATTTTATCAAGTCATTTAAGAATTTTGGGGCCAACCAAATAGCTCAGCAGATTAAAGTGCTGGCCCAGAATTGAGACAGGGCGTGGGGAGCATGTGCCTGTAATTCCAGCTCTTGGGAGGCTGAAAACAAGCCCTGATCTAGTAGTGAGATCTTCAACACCCTTTAGACCCCTTCCTAAAATACAACCGACATATATATATATATGGTTGTCACTTGATTTGCTACAGTGTAATTGTTATCTAAATATTTGCACTAAATTAGAACTATTCACGCTTCCTTAGCACCATCCCCAAAAAGAACAAGGATGGTACTAAACACACTGAAATAAACAGGCTTAAAAGTGAGCAGTGGTAAAATCAAAGAACGCATCTCTGGGGCAACCCACTAGGGTCCCCCTTGTGTTCCCCTCTTGGCCAGAAGCGTTCCTTCCCAATAAATATTCTATTCTAAACCTCAAAAAAAAAAAAAAAAAAAAGGATGCATCTGCTAAGCTGCAACATTTATAATTCTATCAAGATAACTCTCCACCTGTGTTCAATCCCCAGTTCCGCAAAAGGAAAAAAAAAGATAACTCTCCACTATAAAGTTATTATGAAGCAAAAGAATAAAGAGCTAAGTTTAACTACCAAATATGTAGAAGGAAAAGTCATCTTTCTGAGTAATAAATGAGTTTGTAATCTTTGAAAGCAAAATCAGGCCCGGCAGGATGGCTCAGTGGTCTAAAGCGCCTGCTTAGGAAAGCTTAGGTGGTTCCAGGGACCACAGTTCGATCCCCGGCACCACATGCTGTGCCAGCCCCTCAGGGCAGGCTGAGCCAGCCATAAAAATAAATAAATACACAAACGAAAGTTCTGAAACAAGAAAAAAAAAAAAAAAAAAGCAAAATCAGACTAAGTGTGCATTGGGGGAAAATTAATCAGGACTTTGACACATGGGAACCTGTACCTGAATGGAGAGCAACAGAACTACAACATCACTGCAGCCCACCAGAGAAGTTTATGGAGGGCAGATAGTGAAATCCAGCATTAGCTCAGGTTCACCTCACTGTAGCTCCAGAGGGTCCCCAAAACCATGGTGGGTACATCGTGGGTATATCTGAGAGAGAGAGTGCATGCACAACTGCACAAAGCATAAATGGAATGTAAAAACACAGCAGCTAGCAGAAACTTTCACCTCGTTCTTTGACCTATAAAGAGTACTATGGCAGGAAAGATAGGGAGAACCTGCTATAATGCTTCTACCTTGGTAAACAGCAAACCAAAAGTAAACCACACTCCTGGTGGTATTTCAGATTAATGTCACTATCAAGGACTTGAAACATAAAGGGGCAGTGACTTTCACCACATTTTCATTCAACTCACCTACTTTGCCTGTGTAGAAAACCGTTTTTTGGAGAATGACAATGGATTATCCTAAACATTACCACATGATCACTCCAAATGGATCTGCGGTACCGCAAACTGCATGAACACTAATATACTCCTTGATGCCTGGCACACAGCTATGATCTGGCAAATGCCTTCTTCCTCATCCCTGTCTACATGACCTCCCAAAAGCTGGTGGCTTTCAGCTCTCGGGGCCTGTTAATACACCTCACTGCCTTACTTCCACAGTATTATCAACCCTTCATCAGCTCCCTATCTTAAATGTGAGGGCTCTTGATTGCCCTTCCTTGCCACAAAATATCACATGTATTACACTTAAAAGATTAACGTCCCTGGACCTAGAAAAATCAAAGTAGCAGGGCTGGGGAGATGGCTCAGCAACATTAGGCACAAGGTCCTCAGTTTTATCCCCAGTAGTGTATGCTGTGCTGGCTCTGAAACTAGTCACAGTAGTAGCACATGCCTCTAAACCCAGCGCTGGGATAACTGAGACAGGAGGAACTGTGTAGTGAGACCCTGTATCAAACAATAAAAAATAAATAAAACAAAAAGTAGAGATCACTACAGACACAGTGAGAGAACATCTGCAAATCAGAAGGCAGGAAAGAAATCCAAAAAGAACTCAAAGATCTTTTACCTCTGTGACATTTCTAGCATGAGACGTGCAAAGATAGCCTTCCAAGGTGAAAGACAAGGTAACATGTCCGGCTATTCCCACAACCAAAGGAATGGTACAATGCCTACTGGTCTTCATTAGATTTTGAGAAGGATTGTTTTTTGTGGCTGGCTCAGGCTGCCTTAAGGGCAGGTCTCATGCTTCATGTGGAAGTGGGAATCAAACCACCATCCCCAGCACCTGAGTGACTTTGCTGAATCATGCACTTTAATCTACTGAGCTACCTGGCAAACCCCCCTTATCATTAGATTTTGAAGACAATACAGTCCTATATCATATAACAAAAGACCACATACGCAGTGATGATGTAAGTCTATAATCTATATTGTTTAGTGATTCAGTCATATTAGTGTATATAAATACACTCTGATATTAACACAATGATAAAAAGCACCTAATAACACATTTCTCAGATATATCCCCATCAGTAAGTGAAACATGACTGTAATGTTTATTTAGCTGCATTACTCTTGACCATATAACTAGTGTCCTAAAAAACTGCCAATTTTGACAGGCACCCCAAACTGGGGAGGGCTGTGCAATAAGTCTAGGTCGCCATGCTCAAGAGCTTTCCAACAAACACTTATTCCCCTGAGCTATTTCCCCAGCCACTCTCCTTTTAATAACTGGCTCCTGATCCTAAAACACAGACTAAAGAGTTACAGGCTACCAAGTTACTGTTCAACCTGAGCTGTCCATCACAAACTAGGAATTGTCTGACCCTCCAAACTATTATTAAGCCAGCAAGAATAACAGAATTCCATCATGGAATGGGAAGTGATATACAAATGACTAGACCTAAACAAGTCCCCAAAGCACACATACAGACAGGCGAAGTTGCTCAGATGCCCAGTCCCTACTCCTACAACCCAATATTCTCTCTCTAAGCAGCACCCATAACCTCACAGGGAATTTCTACCATGAGTTAACAAAGGAAGAGAAGAGTAAGGCCTGTATGTAGTTCTTCAGCATAATGTGCAGATACTATCCACAAGTGAGGAGTTGTAGCAACCATTATGGTTGTTTTCTGTGCACCTACTATTTACTTTATATTATGGCTTGTATCTAGATGTTCCACCAAAGCCTTTTGGGCTCACAGGTGGGGCTTTCAAAGGTGGCTGGTTCTAGGGCATGTGATGCTAGGATGAAATTGTGATGAACTGTGCAATGCTGGAACTAAGTGTGTGGCGTATACCTATAATCAAATAGGAGGCTGAGGCAAGAGGGTCATTGGAAGTTTGAGGCCAGCCTGAACTACACAGCAAGACCCTGTCTCAAAAAACAAACAAAAAAGAGTGTGTGACTACTAAATTATTCACTAAATTACCCATTTATCTAATGCACTAATTAGATAACCATAGTTCTAGGTACAGATGAAAGGGAGGCCCACCCTGGGTGTGGGTAGCACCACATGAAAGATGGATAGCCTAGAAAGGATAAAAGGGCCCTAGAGGGCTTCTGCCTCACTGCTTGCTGTTCTTTTGCTGCCCTCTGCCTGCCAGAACTGTTTCTCCTCTGCCATGCCTCTCTACCAAGCCACCCTGCCTTGACACCAGCCAAGTATGGACTGAAGTCTCTACTGTGAGCTAAATAAACCTTTCTCCCTTTTAGGTGTGAAGTATTTTGTCTTAACAATGAGAAAAGTAACTAAAACACTTTGCTTCATAGAAGAAATGGCCAGATGTGGTTATATGACATGTGACTGAAAAATACAATCTTATTTTTTATTACAGTAAAGGATATACTGTCATTAATCCCCCTCAGAACACTCCCTCTCATTTTAAACACATTTATCCCATCATTCTTGCCACTTCCTGAAGCAGTTCTGGAAGTCCTCTTTTGTGTCTTTAGTTGTCCTGTCATGGCTGCCTCAATATCTTGAATTCATTCAAAAACATTCCCATTTCGTGACTATTTTAACTTTGAGCCAGAAGATGCATGATACCAGAACCTTTAGTTTGTTGTGAGGACATAATCTACTTTAAGAGCTTGCATTTTTATTGGATAGCATGAGGAGCAGCATTCAATGTATTTTTTTATCATACCTCATAAATATCCTTCTGAAAAAGTACTTTTATAACTGCTTCAAAAAGAGACCAAGCGATTAAGAGAAAGGGAAGGAGGGCAGAGGACTAGGAAGTAAAAAGAATTAGATGTATTATGTACATGCACCCAGTCCCTACAAGGAATACAATCACTGTTAACTGCAAATAAACATGTGGTAATAAACATTATTCAAACTGAACAAAAATTTTAAAACTCAAAGTGGCAAAAATGATGGTCTAGATATGTTCAAACAAAGGAAGCAGTCTGAAGGGAATTAATAGCTATGTGTCTTTTATCATAATAAATTAAAATTTAAGTATTCACCATATATTTTTATCTTTATTTGATACAGGGTCTTTAGGCTACACAGCTGAGACTTACAGTGATCCTATTATCTCAGCCTCCTCAGCACTGGGATTACAGGCATGCACCACTATACCCAGATTTGGTAGCCAGCACATCGCACCCAGGGTTCTGGGGCTAGCAGGCAGAGCACTAAGGATCAAACTCAGATCCTTGTGTTTACCAGACAGGTGCTTAGACCACTGAGCTATCTCCTCAGCCCTCATCAGATATTTCCATCACTCCTGATAATACCAAATCACAGGTACTAGCTAACACTTTTAAAATCACATAAAACAGATGATACATTTTATGGACTACAGGCAGCCTCTTTCCCCAGTCAACCCTGTTATCACCAAAGGGCTCATGAACAAAGTTCCCATGGTGGCAGAGTTGAAGGTTACTCATGGCCTAAGACACACAGACTGCTATCCCATAGCTGACCTCTGCTGAGTGCCTAATCTCTAGTAACAGAGGCCTTCACAGATTCCCTGAGATAGCACCATTCTCTGTCCACCACAAAGGGGCAAGGTTTTGTTGATGCTTACTATGGATATGGAGTTGCTCTCACTACATGCAATGCTTCTGCCAAAACTATCTATGATCCTACATAATTCCTTTACTCACCATGTCTTTCTATACACCACTGCTCCTGATTAAGGAATTCACTCCACATCAAATGAAGAGCAGCAAAGGGCCGATGTGCATAAACTTACTGGTCTCACCATGCTCACCACTATCCTGAAGCAGCTGCCTTGTTAGAATGCTGGAAATGTCTTTGACAGACCCAATTCCAGCACCAGCAAGATGGCCAGAGCTGGAAGGGTTGGACAAGGTTCCCTGAAGACTGTATATTCTCTAAATCAGTGTCTGATAAATGATGCTGATTTTCACATAATGAAGATTCACGATAAAATTAGCAGGGGGTGGAAATGAGAGTAGCACCTCTCATCATTAGACCCACCAACAAAACTGTATCTCCTGTTCCCATGAATCTATACTCTGCTATGTACTCTATATGCTATATACTGCTAGCTTAGAGGTTTTAATTTGAAAGAAAGGAATTAACTACCAAAAGCCACAACAATGATTGCAGTGAAGTCAAGACAGTTACACAGCAACACTCGGCTTGTGCTTCTGAATCAACAGGCAAAGAAGGCCATTAGTATGCTGGCTAGGATGCCTAATCTGACTAACAAAATGAAACTAGACTGCTGCACCACAATGGAGGTGAAAAAGAGCACAACGGAGTGCAGGAGACACCTTGTTATGGTTTACATCTAGATGTCCCCCTGAAGCCCCATGCAATCACAACTAGGGCTTTTTAGAAGTGATTACATCACATGGCCACTATACTGTGTGTTCATTCACTAACAAATTAATAGCTAAATGTGCTTTTAGGAGCTGGGCCCTGGTTGGAAGACACAGGAGGTTATTGGGGGTGAGATCTGGAAAGGTATTAGCTTCCTCCCCTGCTCCTCCTTGCTTCCTCTTAGCTATCTGAGCATCAGGAGGTGATCACCTTTTCATTTGTCATGCTATTTCTTCTTTAGAGCTGCCTGACCTTGGACTGAAACACGGGAGCCAAAATTAACCTCTTTCCCTTTAATCTGTTGTGTCAGGTATAAGAAAGCAACTAAGATAACCCTTGTGGCATCTCTTAGAATCACCACTTCTTGAAATTAGGCTCAAGGAAAACTTCAACAACTAAATGTAAGCTACTAATGGCCCAGATTCTTTAAAAAAGGAAGTCTGGTCACCATATCAGATCAAAAATCACAATCAGCTGAGACATTTAATGATGGCAAAGGAATACAGATTGGGCCAAAGTAATACTAGTTATGATCGATATAATCCATTACCCAAATGAGGACTTTTATTTTGTAAGGAATATGATTATGATTAAAATGAATGTTTTCTCTCTTGCCGGGCGTGGTGACGCACACCTGTAATCCCAGCACTTGGGAGGCTGAGGCAGGAGGATCACTGTGAGTTCGAGACCAGCCTGGGCTACAAAAGTGAGCTCAAGGTCAGCCTGAACTGCACAACAACACCCAGTCTCAAAAAAGACAAAAATAAAATAAAATGAATGTTTTCTCTCTTCTCTTAGCCCTTTATCATGTAATATAAGATGTATTGATTTCATTTCTGTCAGGGCAATTTTGGATTTACTACAGTGGAATTAAGTAAAGCACAGTGGCATTATAGACAGGCCTCATTCAAGCAGTTTTAAGTCTGAAAGAAGAAAAAAGCTGTACCTCATTCCAGTAGGTGGAAATTATTCCACACAGTATCATTTTTCCTGCTATTAAAATTAAACTGAAATATCAGCTCTTCCTGGGACATGATGCTTCCAAAAGGAATTACCCCATTAGCTCTAGTGGTTCTAGGCATTCAGATCTAAATCCAGATTCAGATTCAGATTCAAACTAAACCATCACTTCTCTTTCGCCGCCAGCTTGCCAACTCACTCAGCAGAACTTGTACTTAGCATCCTCCACAACTATACGAACCAATTTAGGCGGTGTGAGTGTGTGTGTGTGTGTGTGTGTGTGTGTGTGTGCGCGCGTGCATGTGTGCATGTATGTGTACACAAATATTGATTCTGTTTACCTGGAGAACCCTGACTATTGTAGACTACAGCTGGCTTAAAATGAAGACAAAGAAGGTCCTATTTAAACTTCTTCAAACAGAATGTAATTAGTAGAATACCTCTAACTACCCTGTGCCAAAACTATTTGTAGTAATTAATGCTAAGTATATGAAAAACTAACCAAACTGGGGGGAGAGGATTATTAATTCTAGGGGAAAAAAAAGTCAGAAAAGCAATTGTAATTTAGTATATAGTTCCATTATAAACAGTGTTAACATGTCCACTAGACAATAAACAATCAATGCTGCTTAACTAAAACTAAAATTATTCTACATTAGGTAAAGATACAGAATGGGAAATGGAAATGAGTATGATGGGAATTGTTAGGAACTGAAGGAAGACAAGAAAACTAAATGTTATCTTTCATAAAAATAAAGAAGCAGGACCCGGTGGGATGGCTCAGTGGTCTAAAACCCCTGCTTGGAAAAGCTTGGGCAACTTCTGGGACCATGGTTCGATCCCCAGCACCACATGCTGCGCCAGCCCTGCCCTCAGGGCGGGCTGAGCCGGCCATGAAAATGAGTGAATAAACAAACAAAGGTTCTGAAAAATAAAGAAGCAGCATTATGAAGAGGCCATCTAAGGACCTGGAAAAAGTCACAAAGACTCAGCTACAGAAGGTAAACATAGTTACCTTAAAGGATGGAGATGTTGAAGATTAATAGGCTTTAATTTTCCTAATAAATCCTATAGAATAATTTAGTCCTTTAATCTCTGGTGTATCTCTGATAAAGATGAAAACTTTAAAAGAAAAAACATGGAAAAATAAAAACAGATTGTAGCAGCTGGTGAGATAGCTCAGCAGTCTAAAGTGCCTGCTTAGGCAAGCTTACGCAACCGTAGGGACCGCAGTTCAATCCCCGGCACTACATGCTGCGCCAACCCCACCCCCAGGGCAGGCTGAGCCAGCCATAATATAAATAAATAAATATAAAGTTTAAAACAGATTGTAAATAATTACTAATATTTAGATCTATCTTAGAAAATAGTTAACTAAACCATGGTCCATTTAGCTAACAGAATATTCTAATGTACTATGATATCAATGATCAAAATGCATGACCCTCAAGAAATGATGCAAATAGCAAACCCAAGTATATAGCCTGCTGTTATTACAACTAGAAAGCAAGTGCTGGTTTGAATGTGGCTCAGTGGCATAACACCAGGCCAGCATCCATAAGGCCCTATATTTGAGCACTACAAAAAAACAAAACAAACAAAAAAACTAGAAAATGTTGTTCTGTGTATGTATTTCATATACAAAGTAGATACAGAGAGCAAAAGCAAAAACAATCAATTAAACTTGAGAATTACTAAAATTGATGATTACTGCCACTAGAGAAAGGAGAATGGAAATAAAAACTTGCTATTAATAATATCTGATTTCCCTTCTTTAAAAGTCTAATGAAAATAAAATCAAAGCAATCAATTATAAATTTCTTACTTGAACCAAAGATGACTTGACACTGAGCATCATAATACTGGCACATGCCATTATAACAGTATGCTTTGTTATTCTGACAAGGATATCCATTCTGAATAAAAACATCTGGCTGGCAGAACTGAGAAGAGCCATTGCAGTACTCCGGAACGTCACATTCGTTAGTTTTTCCTCGGCATAAAGAACCTCCTGGAAGGAACTAGGGTGATAAAATTCAAATTAAATAGAAATTTCAGGACAATTTCTATAAATCCAAGACAACAGTATTTTTATAACAACCAGGGATTTTAACAATAACAAAAGATTAAATAACTCCAAGTGAACAAAGGCCAATAATAAGCAATTCATAAACATTATAAAAATAGAAAATGAAAAACTAACTCATTGGTAACCAAAAGAAATACAAACTGAATAAAAATCCTAGAACATTTTATACTATTGCACACACTGGAATTACAGTACTTGCTACTAACCAACATTAAGTAAATAAAAATGTTTTACAGAAGTATAGACTGGTACATTTGTGGAAGATTTATAATGTGTGGCAATAATTTCAATATGCAAATTCTTACTAATAAGCAGTAACTGGAAGCAAACTAAATGTCCCCTAGTAGTTTTTGTTTGTTTGTTTGTTTTTCCCTACTAGTTGATTAGATATATTAGGCTACACCCACCCAAAGGAACAGTAACTATATAACCACATAGTACCACATGACTGCAGAAAAGTCTATTAATGAAAATATTTGTACTGTATCAGTTTACATAGAAATACACATACTCATAACCTTTACATCTGTACAGAAAATCATGACCAACAAATTATCAACAATGGCTATCTGATAAATATAAAATGACAGTCTTTCATTTTCTAATTTTGGTATTGTTGAATTATTTTCAACAATTCTACATTATTTTTAAATCATGTTTCAACTTTGGAAAAAATAAATTAAACATTTTTCATAAAAGAACATGCTTTAAAATTACAAATATGAGGGCCAGACAGAAAGCTCAGCACCTGCTTAGGCAGAAGTAGGGACCAGGGGTTTGATCCCTGGCATGCTGTATTAGCCCTGCCCCTTGGGGGAGGGGCACTGTAATGGTGATTGAGACTGGGCATGGTGACAGCATGCGCCTATAATCCCAGCTCTTGCGAGGCTGTAAACAGGCAGATCACTAGGGGTCCAATCTAGTAGTGAGCCCCTGAATACCCTGTAGATCCTTCCTTAAAAATACAAAATAAACAGTAAATAAATAAAAATAAAATTGAAAAAGAAAACAGGAGAATCACTACAAGTCCAATCTGTGAAGTGAGACCCTAGGGAGCCTGTACTAAACACCAAAAAAAAAAAAAAAAAAAAATTCAAATACGAAATCAACCAGATAGCTCAGCAGATTAAAATGCCTGCTTAGGCAAGCTCAGGGACCAGGGCTCGATTCCTAACACCACATGCTATACTGGCATACTGAGTGGGTGACTGAGACCAGGCATGGTGGCACACACGTGTAATCCCAGTGCTGGGGAGGCTGAAAACAGGAGGATCACTATGAGTCTGAGCTGCATAGTGAGACCCTGTACATAAAAAAAAATAAATAAAATAAAATTGCAAACATGTAGCATAAAAGTTGTTCTTATATAATAAATAATCTATACTTAGAGCTCTCAGGAGACAAATTTTGACCTACAGAGTTTTCTTTTTCTATTTTTTGTTCCTAAATAGGGAGCAATTCGTACCCGGCAGTCTTTACAACAGTCACCATAGGCACATTCAGCAAAAGATTTAAGCTTGCACGTACTTCCTTCACAACAAGGGTCCAATTCACATTCCTGCAAATAGAAAGCAATTACTAATTTGACATTAATACTCATTAATCAAATTCTTCCACTGAAAATCTACTTCATTCTAACTTGACTATCACAGTTACTCTTCACAACACTAACTATACTTATGGATTTTCAGCTACAAGTACTTAAATTTCAACATATTTCAAGGGACTGAAATCAAGAGTATGTGGCTCAGCCTACCATAATGAAATACCATAGACTGGGTAGTCTACATGACAAAAATTTATCTTCTCACAACTGTGGAAGCTGAAGTCCAAGATAGTTTTTCCACATTCAGCTTCTGGTAAATTTCTCTTCTTGGCCTGTAGAAGGCTGTCTTCTCAGTGTGTAAACTACCGCGTGTATCTCCTACTAAAGATGCTAATCCGTTGGTTTGTAGTCCCACCTTCTGCTCTCGTTTTACCTTAGCTATGGCCCCAGCCACACTGGTGGTCAGGGCTTCTACACATGAATTTGGGGGATAGATACTCAGTCCACAGTAGTATAGTTAATGATAATAGATAACTAAGCGTTCATGAATGTATTTCTCTTCATGTACAAGATCTGGTTTCTCATTGGTTTTCACCCCAGATAGACAGTAGTATTTTTGGGAAGGCGTCCTGGGAGTCCAAATCAGTCTTGCATGTGCTAAAGCACATAACTATCACTGAGCTACATGTGCTTCTGTCACCACACTTCAGCCTACCATTCCCTATAGCCAGTCTTCCACCTTCACAGGGTAATGCAGCAATATTAGTATTGTAATTTTTATACTGTGCTACAGCTTATAAGATGACACAACTGGAAAAACTCAAGAGTACATGGAACTGTACTGGGTATAAATTTTTGTCAGTTTATAATTATTTCATTTTAAGGTGCTTTTAGTTTTGTTTTTTTAACTAACATAATAATTGTACATATTTATGGGCTACAGTGTGATATTTCAACACAAATTCAATATATACTGATTAAATAAAACCTTTCAAATAAATGACTTTAGTCTGGCCAGATAGTTTAGCAGACTAAAGTGCCTGCTTAGGCAGATGCAAGGACCATGAGTTCAATCCCAGGTATACCATGCCAGCCCTGACCCTGGGACTTGCTGAGATAGTGATTTGAGACTGGGCATGGTGGTACTAGCCTGTAATCCCAGCAGCACTTGGGAGGCTGAAAACAGGAAAATCACAAGTCCAATCTGTGTAGGGACCCTGTACTAAATATATTTAATTAATTAATTAATTAATTAAAATAAATTATTTATAATCTATACTACCTTGTAACATATCAAAAACAGGAAGTCAAAATGAACCACAGACCCAGTGCAAAACCTGTAACTATAAAGCTACTAAAAGAAAACTTTGTAACTTTAGAGTAGCCTGAAAGCACAATCCATAAAAGCACAAAATGATAAAATGTATTTCATCAAAATGTGGATATTCTGCTCTTTATAAGATTTTTTTTTTTAGTTTTTTATGTATTTTATGCAGAGTATCAACACAGTGCTGGGACTCATAGTGATCCTTCTGTTTTCAAGCCTCCCACTGCTGGGATTCTATGCTTAGAATCTTAGAAGATATTAAGGTAAGGCAAGCTATCACTTGGGAGTATTTATAAATATTTGACAAAGTGTTTACTTCTGAAATATGCAATCTCAAAAGTCAATTACGCCATTTGAAGAATAAAGAGCTGAACATATATAACACCACGACATACATATATGGCAAATAAACACATAAAAGCACACTCAGCATACTCAGCCTTTTGCAAAATGCAAACTAATACCTTAGTGAAATACCTAGCAGAATGGTTAAAAGGAAAAAGACTGCCTATGTGAAGTGCCAATGAAGATATGACAGAACTGGACTGTGGGAATGAAAATGGTGCAACCACTTTGTAAAGGACAGTGATACCTAGGCCGTCGAATAGCTCCAAACTCAAACTTTCCACTACTGAAACAACAAAGTTAGGAAAAAAAAAAAATTTACTCATTGTTGGTAACTTTGCTCAGTAGCTGAACTGAATATTCAACTTGAAAAACCTTGTATGGGCGATGAGGGAGTCCTGCTTTGTGTCTTGTCAATGACACAAAGAGTCAACACTTCAGTCTAAGTGAAGGTCTCTCCCAGACAACATATAGTGCTTATGTGACTTAAAACATTCGTTATTGTGCTTTTATTTTGTACTTTTTTGCATAATATATTGCAACCATAGCTCCAAAGGTTAGTGATAGTAACAGTAGAGCTAACAGGAAAACTCTAAGAACCACAAAAGAGATTGAACAAATAGAAAAATTTGTTAAAGTCCTAGAAAAATGAATTTATGAATGTCATTTCTAGGTCTCAAAAACCCTAATTTGGGTTGCCACTATTTCTTATAGGGAAAAGTGATCTGTTCTCAAACTTTTCAATGCTTCCACAGAAATTTGGAACAACTGAGCTTGACAATGGAGTTATTGTAATTTGAAAGTTTCTTCCACAACTATCATATAACCAAGTCACTCCACACTTATTTACCCAAAATCTATGTCCATAAAAAGATTATAAACAATGAGCTTTATTTGTAATAGCTCAAAACTGAAAACAGCTCAAATAGCCATCAAGTAACAAATATGTAAACTGCAGAATATCCATAGTATTCAACAACAAACAATAAGAAAAGAATTACTGCCCTAACTGCAACCACATGGATGAATCTAAAAACTGAAATGTGATCTGTGTACTGAGACCCTATAGATCCTGCACTAAATACATAAAACAGAAAAAAAAAAAAAAAAAAAAATGCAGTGAAAGAACCAAGACCCCAAAAAAAGGAGTTTTTTAACATAAACTTTTAGGTAATGTACACTAATAAAGGACAATCAACACCTACCTAAGAAAAATAGAGAAATAAGAAGGGGAGCTAGCCAGGCGTGGTGTCGCATGCCTGTAATCCCAGCACTTGGGAGGCTGAGACAGGAGGATTGGTGCGAGTTCAAGACCAGCCTGGGCTACCAAAGTGAGCTCAAGGCCAGCCTGAACTGCATAGCGAGACCCTGTCTCAAGAAGACAAAAAAAAAAAAAAAAAAAAAAAAAAAAAAAAAAAAAAAGGGGGGGTGGAGGGGGTAATATACTACTGAGGGGTATTTTCATTTGAAAATGAAAATATTAAAAATACCAATCTCTTAGGGTTATCAAAGGAATTATGCACTAAAATATTTAGCAGAATTTCCTGATAAGTATTCACTGTGTAATAACAGGCCGATACCACTTCAGCAAAAGACACACACACACTGCCCTTCTTGAAAGCAAAGCCATCTGATAAAGGCCAGGTGTGGTCAGGTACAAAAGGAGATACTCTTACAGAAAAAACTGAGCATACAGTAAGATCCACATGCATTAAACAATAAACAAATGTTTTTCATAGCCTAATGCCAGGCCTAGAAGAAGAGGACTTCAGTAAAACATTGTGAGAGGACAGGAAAGATGTGCATGCATTTGGGTCAGTGTCAGTTACATGTCTGATAAAGTCAGTGGTGAGCAGGTAAACTAAGGATTACTAAAAGGAAAATAGCACTTTGAGTAGTAAAAACGTTTGTACTGAAGAAACTCAGAGGATTTCTGCCTGTGTGGGCAACCAACACAGAGGCACAGCAGAACTACTAGCACCCTGTCCTGTAGGCTGGGAACCTAGGTGGACACTGGGCAGCTATGAAGTCCTGGTGAATCTAGCCCACATCCACCACCTATGTAGAAGCTCTACTGAGCTTTGCCCAGCCTCCCTCAGCAGTTTCGAGAGCTTTGGTGAGTCCTACACTGTCCAGCCCACTATAGTAGGAACCTTACTGACCCAGGCCCTATCTATCTCCCACCACTACTGAGTATGGGTGATCATTGGGAGCTTCAAAACACAGGAGCAAAAGTTCATCTTGGTCCTCCAGCCCACCAGAACAAGATCAGGAGGCAAGGACATAGAAGAACTTGGAAGTCACACACCTGAAATTTCTCAAGTGACAGCATCTGTAGAAATAAATCAGGGTGTAGAAAAAATAAGATCAGAAATGATCTCTTAGGTCAAAAAAGAAAAGATAACAATCACAAAAGAATTGTTTAGCATATCTAAAGATAACATAGATTAAAAAATAGAGAACAGAAAAATGTTGGAAACATTAAATGAACAATATAGAAAAGAATTAGAATATACGAAACAGATACAAATAATTATCCAAGAAATTAAAAATTCTGTTGAAAGCTGAGAAAACCATCTGAACAAAACTGAAGACATACTTTCAAACCTTGGAAACAGAGGTGCAGCTAATGAACATGAAAGCAAAATGTCTTAAAACTAACAAGGAACTAGGAAATAACAATTCAGCAACTATAAGATAAAGTAAAGAAAAACAATGTAAGACTAATATGTGTCAATAAAACATCAGGAGTTAAAACAAATGATATAAGGGCCGACCAGATTGCTCAGGGGATTAAACTGCCTCCTTAGGTAGCCACAAGGACCAGGTTTGATCCCTGTGCCAGCCCCACCCCCAGGACATGCTGAGATGATGATTGAGACTGGGCATGGTGGTACCCGCACTTGGAAGGCTGAAAGTAGGATGATCAATACAAGTCCGATCTTTGTAGTGAGACCCTGCAGACCCTGTACTAAATACATAAAAAGAAAAAGACTGTTTACAGAAGTAGTAGCAAAAATTTCCTAAGCATTAGAAAAGAATCTGAAATACAGTAAGACATATAGAACTCCAATTAGCCATAATGAAAACAAAGCTACATCTAGACGTAATAATCAAGAATCCACAAATTCAGCATGAGAACAGAATATTAAAAGCTGTTAGAAAAAACATATGACCTATAATGGGAAACCCATCGGAATCATGGCAGATTTCTTAACACAGACATAAAATCGAGAAAAGTTTGAAGTAAAATATTTCAAGTCTTGAAATAAAACAACTTCCAACCCAGACTGATGTACCTTGCAAAACTATCAAATTCAATGGTGAAATAAGATTCTTCCATGAAGAAGAACTTAAATTCATGACTACCAAACCAACCCTACTATGAGTACTGAGAGATACCCAGAAAGAGACAATCACAACTTCAATAACAACGAAAAGGAACCACCAAGCAGAGCAAGTACTTAAAAGGAGGGGAAAAGTTATGGAACTAATAGCAGGAAAACAAGATGGCAAAGATAAGCCAAGATATATCAGTTAAAACCATCAATGTAAACAGCCTTCAATTCACCCATCAAAAGAAACAGACTGGTCCAGTAGATCAAGAAACAAAATCCAACAACATGCTATATACAAAAAACACATTTAATGCAAAAGGAAATGCATAGACTGAAAGTCAAAGGATAGGAAACAATACTCCATACAACAGGAACCCAGAAAAAAAAAAAAAGGGGGGCAGCTACACTGGTTGCTAATAATATCTAATTCAAACCAGGAATGATTAAAAGAGATAAAGAACGACACTACTTAGTAGGGGAAGAGATAGCAATCATAACTCTACATGAACCCAATATACAAGACCTGAACTTTATAAGACAAATTTTAACAGACATGAAAAACCAAGTGAGCAATAATATAATTATAATGAGGGACTTTAACATGCCACTGTCACAAAGCGACAGATCAACTAGGCAAGAAATCAGCAAAGAAACAACAGATCTATGGGATTTGATCCCTGATACCTTCAGCCCCTCCTCCAAGCATGCTGACCTGGCCACCAAGACCAGGTGTGGTGGTGCATGCCTGTAATCCCAGTTCTGGGGAGGTTGAAAACAGGAAGTTCACTATGAGTCCAAGCTGTACAGTGAGACCCTGTACCAAATACATTATATAAAAAAAGAAGAAAAGAAGATAACAGATCTAAACCAAACTTATGAAAAAAATATAGACTTTTAGAGAGTGCTTCACCCAGCAATGTCAGAATATACATCCCTCTCAGCTACACATGGGACATTCTCCAAAAGATCATCTACTAGCTACATAGAACATGCTTTAGTAAACTCAAAAGGGTTAAAATTATCCCATGCATACTATCTAACCAGAGCACAAAGAAACTGGAAATTATTGACAAAAGAAACCACAAAAACACCATAAATACATGGCAATTAAATAACAAACTCCTGAACAACCAGTGGGTCTCAGACAATATTGAAGAGAAAATAAAACAATATTTACAACTTAACAAAAATGCAAATACAACTTACCTGAACCCGTGGGATATAACAAGAACTGCCTTAAGAGGGAAATTTATAGCAGTAAAGGAACACATTAGAAAACCAAAACAAGACCAAATAAATGATCTTAAGCAGAACCTCAAGCTCACAGAAAAAGACTTCATAGAAAAAGAGCAACTAAGTCCAAAGCCAAATGAAGACAGTAAACTATAAATATTAGAGCAGAAATTAATGCAGCAAATGCTAAGAAAACAATACAAACAATAAATCAAAGACTTGGTTCTTTGAAAAAAAATATATAAAATGGCTGGGATAGCTTAGCAGACTAAACTCTTGCTTTGGCAAGGAAGGTAAACAGTTCAATTCCAGTCCCACAGGCCTTGCCCCCAGGGCAGCAACCAAATCTGGGTGTGGCGGTGGACGCCTGTAATCCCAGCACTGGGGAGGCTGCAAACAGGAAGATCACGCGGAGTCATAACTGTGTAGTTAGACTCTGTACCAAATAAGTGAAGAGGCCAGGCATGGTGGTGCACACCTGTAATCCCAGAACTTGGGAGGATTGGTGCAAGTTCGAGACAAGCCTGGGCTACCAAAGTGAGCTCAAGGCCAGCCTGAACAGCATAGCAAGACCTTGTCTCAAAAAAAAAAAAAATAAATAAATAATAATAATAATAATAATAAGTGAAGAGTGCGAGAGAAAGAGAGAAGGAGGGAGGGAGGGAGGGAGGGAGGGAGGCAGGGAGGGAGGGAAGGAGGGAGAGAAAGAATATATAAAAATAAAACTGATTAACTCCTAACCAACTGTTATGTTTTGTATACAGGTGTCTCCCCAAAGCCTCATGCTATCACAGATGGCTTCTAGAGTTTGTAACTGATTACTTCGGGTGTGGATGCTGTACCTGCCCTGGAGCAGGTAACTTGCATTACAATGTAAGGAGGGGAGAGGCTTGCCAGCTGCCTGAGTTGCTGCCACTCCCTTTGTTCTCTTTGCCACTGCCATGAAAGGTTGCTGTCTGCCTTGTGCTGCACTGCTTCAGAGCCAGCCATCTATGGACTAAAACTTCCACTGTGAGCTAAATAAACTTTTCCTTCCCCAGTTTTGAGTGTCAGGCATTTGTCCCAGCAATGACAGAAGAGTGTCTGAGACACCAACTTTATTAAGAGAAAAGAAAGAAAAAAACAAATTTACGTAATAAGAAATGAAAAGGGTGAAATCATTACAGACCCTAGAGAAATTCAGAAGATCATCAATACTTTCTTCCAAAATCTTTACTCTCACAGAATGGAAAATACACTGGAAATTAACGGATTCCTAGATATAAATGAACTGCCACAAAGCTGAGTCAAGGAAATGTTCAAACTTTGAAAGACCCAAAAACAGGAAACGAAATTTAAAATATAATCAAAATCTTAGCAACAAATGAAAGCCCAGGTCTGGATGAATCCACAGCTGAATTCTACAAGAAATTTAGAGAAGATTTAATACCAACTTTTCTCAAATTCTTCAATGAAATTGAAAGG
Organism: Myocastor coypus; assembly: GCA_004027025.1. Lineage (NCBI taxonomy): Eukaryota > Metazoa > Chordata > Mammalia > Rodentia > Myocastoridae > Myocastor > Myocastor coypus. Next base: position 16,470 of record PVJA010020476.1, on the reverse strand, counting down.
GAAACAATTCTCCCAAATTCATTCCTGGAGACAAGTATTATTCTGATACCAAAACCAGAATAACACCCAACTAAAAAAGAGAACTACAGGCAAATCTCTCTAATGAACATAGATGTAAAAATCCTCAACAAAACACTAGCAAACAGAGTGCAGGAAATCACTAAGAAGTGTTTATACATCACAACCAAGTAAGATTCATCCCAGGAATGCACAGATGGCTTAATACATGCAAATCCATAAGTGCAATATACCATGTCAACAAAACCAAAGACAAAAAAAAAAAAAAAAAAAAAAAAAAAAAAAAAAAAAAAAAAAAAAAAAAAAAAAAAAAAAAAAAAAAAAAAAAAAAAAAAAAAAAAAAAAAAAAAAAAAAAAAAAAAAAAAAAAAAAAAAAATCACATGATCATCAATAGGTGAAGAAAAAGCTTTTTCCTCTAAGTAATACAAAGACAACAACACACAATGTATTAAATATTGTAACTGTCCTACTAACCTGTTTTGAAATTGTTTCATTGCCATTTTATCTTTTTTTCTGACCTTTCCACCATAGCCACCATTTTCTAGTAATTTGCAAAAATGACTAACACAAAGGGCAAGAGGACAGGGGCCCCAGTATGTGTTCTCCAGGCCTTTTAGAAAACGTGGGATTATTCCTTTGGCCACATATATGCAAATCTACAAAAAGGGTGAAACTGTAGACATCAAGAGAATGGGTACTATGTGAAAAGGAATGTCTCACAAATGTTACCATATCAAAATGAAAAGAATCTTTTCTCATTAAAATCAATAAAAAATAACTGTCCTTTCCCCAACCCACCCCCCAAAAAAAGAAAAGAAAAAGCTTTTGACAAAGTCCAACACTCATTCATGATAAAAATCTTACAGGAAATTGGAAATTAATGGTCTTTACCTCAACTTGATGAAAGCCATCTATGAGAAACCAATAGCCAATATCACACTAAATGGACAAAAAATGAAAGCCTTCACTTTAAAATCAGGAATAAGACAAGGATGCCCAAACTCCACCAAGAGACTTGTAGATTAACAACCAAATTCAGTAGCATACCAGGATACAAAGTCAACACTCAAGAGTCAATAGCATTTTATACACAAACAATGAACACACCAAGAGACAAATTAGGGAAAACATGCCCTTCTTAATAACATCCAAAACAGAAAGAAAAGAAATACTGAGGAATTGATCCCATGAGGAAGTAAAAGATTTATATAGTAAAAATTACAGTACTCTGAGAAAAGAGATTGGAGAGGATTTCACAAAATGGAAAAATATTCCTTGCCCCTGGATACAAAGATCCAACATAAAGAAAATGGCCACACTCCCAAAATTGTTATACAGATTCAATGCAATCTCAATGCCATTAGAATACCTCACATTTCTAGAGAAAACGTCCCTAAAATTCATCTGGAACCAGAAGAGACCCAGAATATGAAAAGCAATCCTGGGCAACAAAGGAGAGGCAGGAAGCACCACAATCTCTGATCTGACATTATACTGCAAAGCTACTGAGATAAAATCATTAAGGCCCTGGCATAAAAACAGATCTGAGGATCAGTGAAACAAATTAGAAGATGAAGACACAACTACAAACACAGTCAGCCATCTTATCTCCAGCAAAAGGGCCAAACACATTCACTGAAGAAAAAAAAAAAAAAAAAAGCTTCTTTAATAAATGGTGCTGGAAAATTGGCTTTCCACATGCCAAAGGCTAAAATTAGACCCATGTCTATCATCATACACTAAAATACATTCAAAATGGATCAAAGATTTAAACATTGAAACAGAAACACTAAATCTCCTGGAGGAAAATGTAGACAGAAATTTTAAAGACATAGGAGTAGGCAGAGAGTTCATGAACAAAAAATAAACTGCACAGGAAATAATTCAAAAAACAACTGGGATCTCATCTTTTTGAAAGTTTCTACACATCATAAGAAATAATCAAGAGATGGGGCCTGGCAGGATGGCTCAGTGGTCTAAAGCGCCTGCTTGGGAAAGCTTGGGCAGCTTCAGGGACCATGGTTCGATCCCTGGCACCACATGCTGCGCCAGCCCTGCCCTCAGGGTAGGCTCAGCCAGCCATAAAAATGAGTGAATAAACAAATAAGGGTTCTGAAACAAGAAAAAAAAAAAAAAAAAAAAAAAAAAAAAAAAAAAAAAAAAAAAAAAAAAAAAAAAAAAAAAAAAAAAAAAAAAAAAAAAAAAAAAAAAAAGAAGAAGTAATCAAGAGAGGAAAAGGAAAACTCTCAACTGGGAAAAAAATCACAGTCAACCACCCCTCTGACAAACACCTTCTATACAGAACATATAAAGAATTTTAAAATCAGACCCTTGAAATTCAAAGACCCAATCCAAAAATGGGCATATGAGATGAGAAATTCAAATTTAGACAACACTGAGATTCCATCTCATCCCAGAAAGAATGACTATCATCAGGAAGTCAACCAAAGACAAATGCTGGAAGGACTGCCAGGAAAAATGAACCCTTCTCTACTGTTGGTGGGAGTGCAGACTGCCACAATCACTATGGAAATCAGTGTGGAGATTCCTCAAAAAGCTAAGATTTGAATTCCCATTTAAGCCAGCTCTTCCCCTCCTGGGTATTTTTCCAGAAGAACTGACAACTTCCTATCAGTGATTTACATGTACCCATGTTCACAGCAGTGCAATTTTCCATAGCTAGCTCATGGAAGCAATCCAAATGCCCATCAACTGAGGAACAAATAAAAAAGACATGATTTTTTTTTTGCACAATGGAGTATTATTCAGCTATAAAAAAAGAAATTTAAGGCTTTTATCAGTAAATGGATGTAACTAGAGATCATATTCTTAAGTGAAATCAGATCCACATATGCAAACATCATATTATCTCCCTAGTATAAGAACCAGTACATAAAATCTGAAAGGTATAATAGATACTATGAAAAGGGAATGAATCTATCCAAAAAGAAAGAATTACTGAGATGAGGAGAAGGACAGAGAGGAAATGGGGTAAAGATACGTATGCAAAGTACATATGCCAGATGGCTTGGATAATTATGCTGTGGATTTCTGCTGGTCTATGGGAAGGAGCAATTAATGCTTTTTGTTTGCTTGCTTGCTTTTTTCATTTTTTTTTCTTTTTCTCTCTTCTTAATTTCTTATAACTTCTTTTCCTTTTTTACTTTTTTTTTCCAATTTCACATGCTACATCTGGTAATCTGAACAACTAAGTTCAAGACAACATTATACAATGCAACCAATACTGTTGTATTTGTATCATTTTGTTCAGTGAAATTCTGTATCATTTCTAATTTTTTTATTACTAGTTTGTATTCAAGAAAGAAAAGAGAGAGAGAGGATGGGTTAGCTTTGATATATTTTTCAGATGAGCCCAAACTGAATAAATACTCCTGCCAGAATGTTTAATGCTTACTATTTAGGACACAAGTGAAAATGATTCTTTTTTAAAAATAAGTAAGCAAATACCCATAACAGAAGTGTAAAAAGGGGAAAATCAGAAGAATAGCCATGGTGCTTTCCCTGACTTTAGATGGCACCACTCGTTATAGTCTGAGGAGGAGAAAATGACCAATCCCAGAAACACAGTCACACAGACAAAATAACCCTCATCTGCTGCTACAGTTTATTTTAACTCCTATGCCAAAGTTACAACAAAGCCAGCAAATTTTTTCCAAATCGCATGGTAATTTTACAAAGCAAAAATGAAAAATTAAACTGACCTTTGGAGTACCACAGTCACATTCTTCTCCAGGGTCCACCAATTTATTACCACAGGAGGGCGCACTATAAGCTTCATCAGGCTTTGGAATATTAAGAAGGCAGTTTCCTCCTTTATTTAAAGTTAACTTCTCAAAATCCTCTGCACTACAACTGCTGAAGTTTCTGGAACCTCTATAATAAATATTAAGAAAAAATATCTTATAATGATTGTTCATTTTGAAATGTTTAAGTCAATGTCTTTAATTTTTTTTTTTTTAAATCTCTCATTTATTTGGTACAGGGTCTCAGTATGCAGCTCAGACTCTTAGTGATCCTCCTGTCTAAATCTCCCCAAGCGCTGGGACTACAGGTGTGTGCCACCACACCCTACTTCGGTGGCCAGCATGGCGCACCCAAGGTTCCAGGCACTGGCACAGTATGTGATACTGGGCATTGAACCTAGCTAGGTCCTTGCACTTGCCAGACAAGCACTTAAAACTGTTGAGCTATCTCTCCAGTCATAAGTCATATCTTTCACCAAAAAAGAAATACTGTAAATGATCAAAATCAAGCAAACAAAAGTTGATAGAAATGAGAAATGTTAACTATTCCTAATAAATATAGAACATTAAACCCACTATTACAATTTTGGTTACATTACATTATACCTCTAAGAAAATATCTTCCAAACTATCACTTATACTGAAACAGAAAAATCATAATTTTCAGGAAGAAATCACAAAAATTATCTAGTCTATGGAGAACTAAGCTTTACTTATCTAATGTAATAAAGACACAAACATTACAAACTACATATATTGGCCTTTATCTTTTCTCATTCTGCAGGATGACACTCTTCTATTCCCCATCCCCACTATCATTCACTGGGAGCTATAGAAAATGCAAATGGTCAATTCTGGTATGGATGCACTATGGCCACTAAAATGCAGCAAGAGGCATATGCACCTGGTCTTGGAGAAACCCAAATCACATTAAAACTTTTATCAGGGAGCTGGACATGGCAGTCCACACCTACAATTCCAGCACTCTAGGAGATGGAGGATTTCAAGTTCCAGTTCTGCCTAGATAATTTAGGGAAATCAAAATCAAAATAAAAATGAAGGTTAGGGATATAGCTGAGTACAGAATCGCTAGGTTCAATTTGCAGTACCGTAGGGGAAAATAATGTATCAAGGTAAGTCTCTTTTATTTATTTCTTCCTTTATAGCCTGAGATTTTGTTACAAAATAAAAAATAAATAACTCAGCATGGTGGCACATGTCTATAATCCTAGCACTTGGGAGGTTGAGGCAGGAGTATCAATGTGAGTTTGAAACCAGCCTGGGCTACAAAAGTGAGCTCAAGGCCAGCCTGAACTGCATAGTGAGATCCTGTCTCAAAAAAGACTAAATAAATAAATTTATAATGTCATAGTGAAAACCATTAATTTATTTAATCAGTGTATGTTAATTTTAATCAGGAAAAAAAAAAATCGCGATGCCCAATATCAAGGAATCATATTTCCTTGGTGGAGTTTTATGGTTTCAAGTCTTATAATAGCTCTCCACATTGAGTTGATTTTGTGTGTGTGTGGACTGTGAAAAGCTAAAGGTCTAATTTCATTCTTCTACACATGGAAATTTAAGTTTCCTCAGCACTGTTTACTGAAGAAACAGTATGTTCTCCATTGCACCGCCCTGATGTCCTCATTGAAAACTAGTTCACTATGAATGATGGAGTTGATTTTTCAGCGTTTTTTTTTTTTTATTTTATTTTACTTTGAAGAGTAAAAACAAAAGCCAAAATGAAGAGCAAAAACAAAGACAGAAATAGAGTAACATACAACAATACATATGTTACAGATTTCCAAAGCATGAACAGCCTATTAACCATGGTTGTTGTATCACCTATATTTATTGTTAAATACAGCTATACAACTTTGGACAAATAATTGAATATTTTAAGCTCTCTTTTCTGTTCTACTGGTTTATGTGTTTGTTTTTAAGCCAGTACCATATTATTTTTAATTACTGTAATTACAGTATTAAAAAGCTTCTACACAGCAAAGAAAATAAACAACAAAATGAAAAGGAAGAAAAAAAGGCCAATAGGGGCTGGGGAGATAGCTCAGGAGAATAAAAACTTGCCTGGCAAGCACAAGGTCCTGAGTTCAATCCCCAGTACCACAAAAAAAAGGCAATAAATAAATAAATAAATAATGAAAAGGCAGCCTACAGACTGGGAAATATTTGCAAACCATTGATAAGCTAATATAAAAAATTTGTAAACTCACAAAACTCAATGTCAGCAAAACAAAGAACACAATTTAAAAGTAGGGAAGGAGCTGAGCACGTTGGCTATTCCCATAATCCTAAATACTCAGGAGGCAGAGGCAGGATAACCACTTCAACTCTAACAAGAATTGGAGAGACCTTACCTTAAACAAAATAAATAAATAAGGATTAATTAAAAGGGCTGAGGATACGGCTTAGTGGTAGAGTGCTTTTCTAGCATGCACAGGCCTGGGTTCAAATCCCAGTACTGAGAAAAGAAGAGCAAAGGACTTGAATACACATCTCAAGCAAAGATGTGCCAATGACCAACAGGTCAGTACCCACAATGACCAACAATGCTCAGTACCCCTAAACACCAGGGAAATGCAAACCAAAACCACATGATCTCACCTTACACTGTTAGTATGAGTTTTATTCAAAACATAAGGAAGTGTGGGCAAGGGCATGAAGAAAAGGACACCCTTGTCCACCACTGGTGGGAATGCAGATTGATGCAGCTATTAAGGAAAATAATGAGACTGCTAGAGAAATTAAAAACTGAGCTAGCATGTGACCCAGGAATCTCTCCTCTACATATATATATATATATATATATATATATATATATGAAACAAAATCAGCACTTCATAAAGATATCTACACTCCCATGTTTGTCATTATTCACAATAGCCAAGACATGCAAACAATGAAAAAATTAATTTGTGTGTGTGAACATATGCATGTGTGAATGAAAGAGAGTACAACTCAGCCTTATACAAGAAAAAGGGCAGCCTGCCATCTGTCACATAGATGAATATGTTTCTGTTCATGGATAATATCCCAAGGATGTTATCTAAGTGAAATAAGCCAGACACAAGAAAAAAACACTGGTGTCACTTAAGTGTGAAATACAAAAAACACAGAAACAAAACAAAATAGTGGTTATGGAGTGGGGAGGAAGGAAATGGGGAGATGTAGGTCAGCGGATATAGAGCAGCAGATATAAAGGATGAACAAACGGGAAGACCTAGTTGTATATATAGGACTATATTGTATTGTATTCAGTATATTTGCTGAAAGAGATTTTTGGTGCTCTTACCACAAAGCGAAAAAAAAAAGGGGTAACTACAGGGGATGACGGATATGTTATTCTGACAAATTACAGAAACTATTTCACCATCTATCAAAGCATCACATTACACATTTTAAATATATACAAAGTATTTTTCTGTATTGTTCTACAGAAAACAATGGGGCAGGTAAGTTGGAAAAGGACAGGGAAAGGCCTAAGTGAGGTTTCTGGAAAATCCTGGCTAGAAAGAGTTACACCCTTGCTAAGAAAAGCAAGTTACAGGAAAAGCAGGGGGAAAAGACAAACAGAGCCTGGCTCTGCTTGGCACTAGGGCCCCAGCTAGAGTTAGTGACCCCTCAGCTCACTGTGAAAAAGAGTACATGCAAAGGCAATTATTTTGATTTGTGGAAAAATGTAGCACAGGGCTTGTGACAATAACAGAAAGGCTTATTTTTTATCTTTCCTTGCCACTCTTAAGACTATGATGAAGTGGAATCCTTTTGCACAATATCAATCATCTGTATTCAACAAATATGTGCTAGACATCTATGTGTACAAGACATGCCCCTCCATGCAAGGGATGAAACTGAACACAACAGCCAAAACCCTACCCTATGAAGGCTACATTCTAGTGAGTAAAGCAGACTAAACAAGTAAACTGGACAGATTAGCAAGAAATGTTACAGAGAAGATGGGAGAGAGCAAGGGCAATAAGCTGTGCAGGGGAAGAGTAACAGGTTTATTTTATTTTAAGGAGACAAGAAAAAGTACAGAATTTCAAAACAAGAGGACAGAAAATTCAGAGAGATAACTTTAGAAAATAGGCAAAGGCAGATACTTCAGTCTTCGTGACATTTTTATTATTTTTAATTAATTAATTAAGTAATTAATTATATGGTACAGGGTCTTGCTGTGCAGGTCACTTACAGTGATCCTCCTGTCTCAGACTCCTCAGCACTAGGATTACAGGTGTTTCCCACCATAATTGGTTTTGGTGGTCAGCACTGCACACCTACAGTTCCAGGGTCAGCATGGCATGTGGCACTGAAGATGAAACCTGGGTCCTTGCACTTGCCAGGCAGATTCTTACACCGCTGAGCTAATTCCCCAGCCCTTTGTGACATTTTTAATCAAAACTGGATATATGTGATACAGTACAAATATAACTCCCAACCTGTTAGACATCAAATTTGACAAGTTTATGGCCCCACAACATGGAGATTAAAATCAGATCCCAAAGGAAGAAGTTAAAGAGTTTTACTGGAAACCAAGAGAGAAGAACAGCTCCTAGATTTCCAGGAGGAGTCCCAAATAGGGTAGCAACCAAGGCCGCTTGTCAGGGAATTTACATAGCAAAGTCACAACATGGGACTAATTACAATAAACCTATAAGATTACTAGTATAGTTTAGTTGCTTAGCTAAAATTAACCCAAGAGGAAAATAAGTCACATAGTATGGGGACATGAAAAGAACAAAGGCATTTTGGGGAAGGGATGGGTCCTGCCCTGGTCACTCACCTGGGTAACTGATGCCTATCTGGACTCACTGGACCACATGGTGCTAATTATAACATAATCTCAAGTTGTTGCTTATCCCTAGGGAGGGATGCAGGTCCAAATGTACCTCCAGCCACAGTTCTGAGGTCTTTATTTTTCTGCTGACTTCCTTGAGAGCCTAGCTTGTCTCTGACTACATATTCCTATAAACAGCTTCCTCTATATATGAAAGAGCACTACAGAAAGAGGTGCAAAGAATCTAAAATACAAGCCCACATGGCATATTTGCTGAATAATAAGAAAGCCAGGAGGCTCACAACAGAGTGAGCCAGTGAGGGGGAAAACAAGGCACTATAAAAATGTCTTTTTTTACTGTGAGTGAAAGGAGGACATTATAATACAGTGGGTAAACGATAGAAAGGAGAAACACAGGATTTGACTTACAAGGAGGATTGCCACAATTGCTAAGTTAAGCAAGAATGAAACGCAGCTTTTAGGAGAATCTATTCAACATGATGAATCAGAATAACAATGGAAACAGGAAGAAGTGGCTGGATAACTTACTACTTACAGGAAAGAAAGACATTATGCTGAAGAGTGTTGGAAGAGAGAAAGCTGATGCCAAGATTATACTGAGACAGTAGAAGGAAGGAGTTACTCTCATACGGAGATGAGGTTTACATGGGACAATAAGAGTCTGAGTATTAGACAACAAATAAAAACAACACATGATAAACAAAGGTGATCTCAAACTGTAAATGTTTATTTTCTATTTTTGATCTTGGGTGCTTGCTTTGGCAATGCATATACTATTACCTTAGTAAATATAGTGTCTACCACACAGCACTTATGCAATAACGTTCTCTGTAAAAACACATTAATTGGACAATAACCACAGGAGTTGTGCAGGTGTATACATACTTCCACATCCCTAATTATAATCTGTAACAAATCTACCACTTTTAAACAGGTAATTTCTGAAATGAGCATGTTACTTAGAAGCTGAAGTCATTTTCTCATAAGTAATGCTTTAAATGTTTAAGACTAATCTGCAGAAAAAAAAAGTTTCACCTATAATGTCTGATTATAGTACCAAAAATCGTAAGATATAAGCACTTCTGCTTCTTTTCCACAGGTAGAGATATTAGCAAATGCTACCTAACATTGGACTTCCGTACGGCCTTGTTAGGCGTTGGAGATAGCAGTAGAAGTATTGTTCCACTAGCATCCTGCCTGCTACCTACAGTAAAAAGAGAGGTCTTTCTCCTAGCATTTGGCTGACAAGCAATTATTCTTACTCCGCATGTGTACCTCTAGACTCTACAATATGTATGATTTAAAACATCTCGTCCTCCTTTCTCACATCAGCTTTCCAAAACACCTTCAAAAGAGGATTGACAACAACAGAAATCATTTACCAGAAAATGACTTTTGAAACCACAGTAGAGAACACATTACTTACATTATTACTCATTTCTGTACCACCACTGCTATCCTAATCCTGACACCTGGAATGAGGAAGTACTATGAGTGAGAAAGGGGCACCTGATTAGGAAGGCTTACTGCTAGTGGCACCTAGGGGCCAAGTGAAGAAAGCGCTTTCTCTGGAAAGTCACTTAACAGGAAGAGCATTTCACACTTTTAGGAATCCAAGAATGGCGCTGGAGAATAATACTACTGGGGCCCCAAAGTATCATAAATAATAAAATCACTTGACAAAGTTAGATCATACATTCTATCAAACAGAACTGGCTCATTTAGGGTTAGCTCTGTGAAAAAAAATTCCAAGAAAGACGTAATTATGAACACAAAATATTTATTGAACAGCATATGACAGGAAGGGTATGAAATTTGCACTGAAAAAAAGGATTTAACACTATCCAAATTAAGGGTAATATCATCCTAGCTTGGAAATCATCCTAGCTTGTTTATTTGTTTTCTGTATTTGGTTGTTGCAGAGTGTCTTAGTTACTTTTAACTCATTGCTGGGACAAATACTCAACACTCAAAATGAAGGAAGGAAAGGTTTATTTAGATCACAGTTTGTGGAGGTTTCAGTCCATATTCGAATGGCCCAAGGCTGAGTGGAACACAACAGAAAGCATCCAGTTAATGGCGGCAGAACAGCAACAAAATGGTGACAGAGGCAACAGAACAACCAAAGAAAGGAGCAGAGAGCAACCACACAAGTTTGTCTCTCTCTATATTACATTCAAGCTCTCCACCTCAGCCTATCTGCCTCAGCCTTAGGCTACACCCATAATCTCAGAAGTACTCAAACACATAATCCCATCAGTACTAAAACACATAATCCTGGGGATCATGAGGCAAGCCTCAAACTCTAGATGCCCCCATCCCATGATTGCATGAGGCTTTGCAGGAACAACTAGACATAAACCATAACAGAGGTTCTTACTACACAGCTGAGACTTGTAGTAAGCCTCCTGATTTCAGCCTCCTCAACACTGGGATTACAGGTGTGCACCACTAAACCCGGACTCTGGCTAACTCAGCCTGCCCTCTGGATGGGGCTGGTGCAGTATGTGCTGCTAGGGATTGAACTAACAGTCCCTGCATTTGCCTAAGCAGGCACTTTAGTCCACTGAGCTACCTTGCCGGCCCTAGAATTATTCATTAAATGCAATGATATACTGGCCAAGCCCAGCAGCCAGCCAGGGCCAGCTGGACCCAGCCAATCCACTTTGGCAATGCGCAGCCAGAAAGAGCTGCCAAGTCTAGCAGCTGGGACCAGCTGATCCACTTCAATTAGGCTCAGGTGGAAGGAGTCAAGCACAGCAAAGAGATCCATGCCAGGCCCAGCAGGCTGAGTTCAAGTTCAGTAGAACTAGACCCAGTGAGCTGAGGTATACTGCTAGGTCCAGTGGTACACAGACCAAGGAATGGGAGAATCCTCATGGTACAGAGGTGGCAGGTGGTAACTTGGGTAAACTAGTCTGCCTGGAAGACTCCAAATACATGAAGAAGAGGTGTCCAGACAGATAATTTAAATATAAATTCCCTATTTAAGATCTGCTTTGTTGTTCCTTTCTAACCTAGGCCCAGCAGAATGGCTCCCGCAAACAAGGCTAGTGAGAAGGACTGTTCTGCCATCAATGAGGTGGTGACCTGAGAATATACTATCAACCTTCATAAGCACATTCACAGAGTGGGCTACAAGAAATGTTCCCCTCAGGCATTTAAGGAGATCCAGAAGTTTGCCATGAAGGAGATGAGGACTCCAGGTGTATGCATTGACACTAGACTCAACAAAGCTGTCTGGGCAAAGGAACAAGGAATGTTCCATATCGATCCGGGTATAGTTGTCCAGGAAATGGAATAAGGATGAAGATTCACCAAAAAACCTATATACCTTGTGTGCTAGTTGATACACTGTGTCAACTTGAGGAAGCTTGGCTGAATGGGCTGGGCTAGTTCTGGGCTGTGGGGGCCCCCTCCTGCAGGATGCAGAGGACCTGCCCTGGGATGTGATTGAGCCTAGGGCCAGACAGGCCACCCCAGACTGACTCAGCACAAAAAGTGTATTAAAAAGAGTTGAGGAAGATTTTATGAGTTCCGTTCAGCCCAGACAAGCAGAGCCCAGCCCAGCCTAGCCCAGCTCAGAGTAGCTCAGAGCAGCCCAGCCCGGCCCTGCCCTGGCTGCTTCCTGCCTGGCCTAGCCCTGCCCAGCTTCCTTGGAGAAGTCCTGGTCTTTGGAGGACTTTGGAGTCTTGATCTTCGCAGTCACGCCACTTTGGAGGAGCTCTGCACTGGCACAGAATTTGGAAGAGAGGCTTGGTGGATGCCACAGCTGTTGCTCCTCTGGTTTTGTTTCTGCTGCCTTGGAGCCAGCACAGTTATGAACTGAAACCTCCACAAACTATGAGCTAAATAAACCTTTCCTTCCTTTACTTTGAGTGTCAGGTATTTGTCCCAGCAACAAGTAACACCTTGGTAACCTTTGTCCCTGTTACCACATTCAAAAACCTCCAGACAGTGAATGTGGATGAGAACTAATTTTAAAATAAAGTTACAGAACTGACAAGAAAAAATAAATAAATAAATAAATAAATAAAACAAAAATCTGCTTTATTATATAGCTATAATGTTTGCTCCTATGGTCTAAAGTAAACATGCATTAGTTACAAAAATTTGTCAATTTCTAAATTTCACTGTTATTAGCACTAACTGTACTACTGTAAATAGGAAAACATATCTTCCTTAAGCACGTGTTCTCCCTTGCATAATAATATTGGGAGGCACTTGGGTGATAACCTCACCAAAGCCATAGAGCAGTGGTTCTCAACCTTTCTAATGCCGTGACGCCACAATATAGTTCCTCATGTTGCAGTGACCCCAAACCAAAAAATAATTTTGGTGGCTACTTCAAAACTGTAATTCCAAATAAGTAACATTTTCCAATGGCTTTAGGCAACCCCTGTGTTTTGGTCGTTCGACTCCCGCCAGGGTCATGACCCACAGGTTAAGAACGGATGCCCTATAGTGAAGAATGGAGGGTAGTGCCAAACAAAAACTAGAATCTCTCAATCAATAGAGAGGGCAAAATCTTGGGACATACACACAAAACAAAAATCTCTGACACAGGAGAGATAGCTAAAGACCCTTTACAGAGAGGTTCTGGTTGTAGTAATACAGCTACCCACTAAAGATTAAATAAAATTGATAAACCTCTAGCTGACAACATGAAAAAGAGTAAAGAAAAACTCAAATCCAAACAATAAGGAATGAAAAGGGCAAAATTACTATAGATCCTGTGGAAATTCAGAAGACCACCAATAGATATTTTGAAGTTAGCTTACCTAACATGGACTGTAAGAATAAATCATGTAAAAATCCACATTACTCAAAGTGGATTGTAGTAATATAGCTACCCACTAAAGATTAAATAAAATTGATAAGCCTCTAGTCCCTCATACGAGCGACCTAGAGGATGTTGGATATTACAGAAAATCTACTATGCTGCTATCACTTAAAGAAGAAATTTAAAATACATGTGCAGCAATCTGTTACCAAGGTTACCCAAGCAGCAGCTTACCATATTAATGAAGTAGTCTACACACACCTTTTTGGCAGACTCTATATTATAATAAACAATATACATATGCACACAGGTATATAAGCAATGAAGTATTATTCAGCCTTTCAAAAAGAAGAAAGTCCTACCATTTACAACAAGAAACTTGAGGACATTATGCTATCTGAAATGAGCCAATTTTAGAAAAATAGTACATTCAATAATACTCAAATCAGATATCTAAAATAATCAAACTCATGGAAGCAAAGAATAAAACAGAGATGGCCAATGGCTAGGGAAGGGAGAATCAAGGAACTGCTGATTAGTAGATATACAATATCAGTCATGGAAGATTTTTGGGGCTCTTTCACAGACTTCACCAGCTTAGTACTCTTAACCCAAAAATATGAAATCCAATATGCTCCGAAATGTGAAACTTTTTCACTGCTTTGTTGGTATTCAAAAAGTTGGATTTCAAAGCATTTTAGACTTTGAATTTTCAGATTAGGGGTACTGAACTTATAATAGTTCTGGTACTAGGTACTGTATGTGCTGGATATTTTGCTTTCTCTTTCAAATCCTAACTCATACAGTTGTCTCACACCCCATGCTTACAATTGGCCTATAGATAGTGCATCTAATTAAATGGTAGCCAAAAAGAGGAACTAACAAAGATAAACTAGGAGGACAATAAGGTTGACTAATTCCCTCAGGATCCACTCTATCAGGTCACCTCATGCTAGCAGCTCTATCACTTATGAAATCAGTCTCTCCTACAGCTTACAGATACTCTCACAAAGATTCAGGAACAGAACTCTCTTTTTACATCTGCTATATCCCCAGGGCAATTATATTCCAGTTAGCAAAACAAAAACCAAAGAATCAAAACTCCCTCTTTTGGCTCTGCTCTTGGGGAAAATGATGAATCACCTTATACATATATGAGATCATCTTACATTCCTGTTTAATTAAGGTTTTTGTACAGTAAGTTTTAAACACAATATTAATAATACCCTTCAAAATATTTTAATTATATTTTTGTCATAAGATTTATGACAAAAGATTTTATTTGTTTATGAACTCATTTAGAGCTTTCTGTTCTACCTCACTGTGCTGCAAGAATGAGGTCTGCTGCTTTTTCCACTGCCACTGTCTCCCTCATCCTTCCCAGACCTCAGACCTCCCCGTCCTACTCTAACTTATTGAAACAGACATTATCACCTTTGGGCATTTTTACTGTCTATTTATTAGGTGATAGTTTGTCTTCCCCCACAACATGCCAACTACTTGAAAGTCTTTAATTCACTGAGCATTCCAAATGCCCAATAAGTATCTGACAGATCATTGTTTCTTATACCACTTTAAATTTTACTATGGCACTCTTTCCTAACATTCCTTCTTTAATTCTGAATGCTCTATTATTTTACTTTAATCTCGTCTTATCTCATTAATTTTTATTATTTTTAATAAGAAATAACAATGTGACAGTTTTGAAACACATTAGTAGTACATTCCCAAAATTTGATACAATGCACACTGTTGTCCTCTTGTTAGTTATACAGAGCACAGGGTGTAGATGTGATAATTTTTTTAATCATTATTGGAAAAATTATTAGAGAAAAAATTGTTTCTCATTGAACTAAGAGAAAGTGGTTGTATACATAATCCAATGTTCAATAATTGCAGTGGGTTATTGGTAAAACTGGCAATGTTGGAAGCTGTTGATATAAGCCTTTTACAGCTCAGCATTCTAATATAGCTTTCCGTTTTATGCCTTGTAGTTATATTTTTCTGATGGGTGGTTTAGGGCAAGTTTAAGCAAGACCTATATAGCAAAACATTCAACTTTTGTATCTCCCCAAGTCAGTCAAATGCCCTCAGGATTTACTTTGGAACTGTGTACAGTGCTTTGTCGAACTGTTGTAGGTGTCAGCCATCTGGATAAGTCACAGCCACTGCTTGACCAGTTTGCTCTCTATGAAAGTCTGAGATAATGTTTTCTCTCTAGGTGACTTTCCTTTGGCATACTATATATCTTCAATCCCTTTCTTCTGTAGTCCCATAATCTCCTTGAACAGAAAACTTGGGAAATCACTAACTTATAGGATGTTACAGCGCAGGTTCTCTTATGTCCTGAGTCCTCTTATGTCCTGACCTTTAAGGGCTAGCACCAAAATATTGGCTATCCTTGTAGCTCTTATTTTTCTCCAATTTTTGGTCTGTAAACTTATATTCTTAATCCTCCAGAAGAAAAGCTTAGTGATACTATTACTCTACAGCATAGTTACTTGAGCATAACATCACTGTCTTTCTGAGTATCAAACATCTTGGACTTAACTTAGAACTGATATTTTCTATCAATCATCAGTATTCTAATAAATCTCTATAGAATGTGATAAAAGCAGTTACACATTTTTACACATTTAAAACATCTAAGTATATACAAAATTATAGCTGGTCAATCCTATGGCATTTTTCATAGTCTCTTACTCTCATTTAATACCCTTTTTTGTTTTTGTAAACCAACTATTTACTTGAGACAATAGAGCAGTAACTGAAATTACATTAGAAGCAGCACACACCTAGGAGACCAGAATGACAGGCATTTCAAGCATATTTTTACTGTTACACAGTGTTATCCTCAGTGTCAAAAACATTTTGGAGTTTCCTAGGACCATTATCTAATTCATCCTATGTATCTAAGTGCATGGCTTTGCCCCTGCCATGCTTCCTATCTTTTTTCTGCTTGCAGTCCCTTCATTATTTAACCCTTAAGTCCTTGATTTCCATTCAGCTGTGTTATGCCTCTCCATGTTTCCTACTTCTTTTGAGTTCTTACACTAGGGAGACTATATGATGATATTTACACATGTAG